>JAQQSQ010001762.1:0-11985 GCA_028627145.1 Eidolon dupreanum
CTCTCCTTGTGCCAATACTTCATTATCTTAATTATCGTAGCTTTATTGTTTTATACCCAGTCATCCACTTCCTCTGCTTTGTTCTTCCTTAACATTTTATTGGTTATTTTGACTCTTGACGTTTCCTAACGAAGTCTAGAATCAACTTGTCAAATTCCACAAAATCAACCTTCTGAGGTTTTGACTAGAATCACTTTGAATCGATAGGTCAATTTGGGTCAATGTGTCATCTTTACAACTTCGAGCTTTCCAATAGATTAACATGATATATTCTGCATTTATTTAGTTACTATTTAGTTGCTCTCAATAACATGATAGTTTATAGAACTTGAGTTTACCCATCTTCTGTAATATTCCTAACTATTTTGATGTATTTTATACTATTATAAAATGGTATTGGTTTTTAAAATTTGATATTTGATATATTTTTCCTAGAATATAGAATACATATTATAATGTACAATGATTTTATATCCAGTGAACTTATTAAAGTTCACTTGTTCTAATAGTTTGTGGATTAACTTGAATTTTCTACTTATGTAATCATATTGTAAGAAATTGAGTATTTTACTTCTTCCTTTCTATTCCCATTTAATTTTTCTGTTTACTGGCTAAGGTCTCTTCTATCATATGGAGCAATATCACTATTAGAAGGTACCTATTTCTCATTGCTGATTTTGGGGGAAAGCTTTTGATAATTTACCATTAAGAATTATTGCTTTAGGTTTTCTGCAAATAATTATCAAATCATGTATTTTCCCTTCTATTTTTGGTTAGTTAAGTTTTTTTTTTTTTAATCATAAGCTGAATTTTATCAAATGCATTTTATTTGTTGATATTTTTCTTTTTTATTTTGTTCTCGTGCTTATTATAAGTAAATTGTGATAATCAAATGCTAAATCAATTTTACATTTCTGGCATATAGATATTCAAGTTCTTTGGGATATGTTAATCTTTTTAATCACTAGACTTTTTTTGTTAATGTTTCTGTTTTGTTTTTTATATCTATGTTAGTAGAAGATATTTATCATAAAATTCTTGTCAGATCTTAGTGTAAAGGTTGTTTCGACCTCATAAAATGAGTTGGGGTGTGTTCACTCATTTTCTTTTGTATGAAAGTTTATGAAATATTGGTATCATTTTTTGGTATGAAAGTATTTTCTTTATAAATTCTTTCAAAATAATTTTAACCAGATTTTAAAGACTCTTTTTCTCTTAAATATCTCTCATTCATTTATTCATTCATTCAGCAACATTTACTTAATATTTGTTACATGATTGATGAAACCGAACGACTTAGAGATTTTAATGCCATCTTATGTGCTGAAAATAAGCACTGCTGAATTTAAATAAGGTCCATTTTGAATAGAAAGCTTTTCTCCATACTGTTGTACTTTGCATTCAGCAGTGGAAAAGAAAAAATTTAAATTCTAGGCACTTTTATTTTTCCCAAGGCAAATAATCTTCTGTTGCACTTTAATCGTAAAAATACTTTTCAATAAATTAATTTATTAGAATATCAAAATGTAAAAATGAACATGCCTGTTTTTATTCATCACTAGAGAGGAAAATCAAATGTATTCACTTAAATATGCTATAGAGTAGAGCAACCCCAAATCTTTTGTAATTATAGTTAGTCATGTCCTCTTGAGATACATTTTAGGAAACTGAATCTGTACATCATTCTCATTCTCTACTTTTACATTCTTAAAGGCATTGTTGCATGTCAATTTCTATTTCCTGTTACTATTACTTTTTCATAGGGCCAAAATATACTAGTGGAAACCCAACAAGGGAGTATTTCTCCCTTGTTGGTTTCTGATTTCCCAAATATCAACAGAGACTAAAAATGGATTTTTCTGACAATTCACTTTTTTTTTTTTTTTTTTTTTTTTTGGTGAAGACTGCATTCTTTTAGCTATTTTAAAGTAATCTGTAAAGGAAGTTTTCTCTGCAGTCATACTCATAGCAAAATTTTAGAGGAGTGATTAATAAATTGAAGCTGTCAATGAACTCTAAATTTGTATGTGGCTTTCAATTAGTTTAACAGGCAAAAAACAGAATAAAAGGTAATTTTGTTCATTGTGGTTGTCACTCTGATTACATATGTCATTTGTTTGGTTTTGATGGTTTTATTCATTTTGGGCTTGGTAACATAATCTTCCTACAAACTACATTAATGGCATAGGTAGCTATGACTTGTGACTGGCTCTCAGAAAGACCCACCCATTTTGTCTAGATCGATATACTAATTTAAACTAGAAATATAATATTTCTTATGTTTATTTCCTTGACGATACGTATTTTTAGAGCCATGGACACTTAACATTTTACCATTATCTGAGGCAACAGCATGAAATTTATTTACCCTTATTCCTATAATTGGCATTCGGGTTGAGATTTACTGGTTCCTATTTCCTCATTTTGTATCATTTAACTTTCCCATTGATCCTGACTTTAATTGGTAAATTTTAGCATTTTATTTCTTAAATACATACTCTTTTTCGTAAGGTTAGACTAAATTGTGATAGACAACAATGATAATTGGTAATTTGAGAAAGTGATTTTAATAGTCATGCTTCGTCTTTCTGTGTTGCTGTGTAACAAGTCACACCGAAATTCAGTGGCTTTAAAAGAGTACTATTTGCTCACATATTCTTAGGTCAGGAATCAGGAGTGGCTTGGGTTCTAATGTGTCCGCCAGGGCAGTGGTCTTTGGGCTACCCTTGGGGTGGATCTACCTGCCTCCAAGCTCCCTCGAATGCTCGTGGGCAGGATTTACTCACGAGCTGTGGACCAGAGGCTTTCCACAGTTCCTTGCCATGTGGTCCTCTCCCCAGGAAGCTTATGACATGGCTCTTGGTTTCATCAGAGTGACCGAGAGAGGGGACAATAGAGAGAGCACTGACAAGTTGGAAGTCTCATTTCTTTAGAACCTAATTTCAGTCACTTTTGCAATCTGATAGTTTTGAGGAGGATTCTAAAAAAGAACTCATCATTGAGAAGGCAATGGACGTGAGCATAAAAATGCCGTAATTTACTGCATAATTTTTCAATCTCCCCTGCTTCTAGATACTCATGTACTTTGAAGTACTTATTAGTCAAAATCATAATCATTTGAAAAAAGATTGCTCTGGTTTAGGTGAAAAGGGTTGGTCACATATGGGAAAATTACCGTTTTAAAGTAGATGCCTTTCTAATTTTGGATTTTCTCTTGGTTTCTAAGTCTTCCTGGCTTGAGAATGTACCAACATATACCAACCTCTCCACTATCTAATATAGATTCATTATTATTTATTACAAAGGTACAAGTACAGATTGACATTTTAATGATTAGTGTAGAGACATTTCAAAAAAACAGCTGAGGTTTGGTTTACTCTGTATTAGAGTGGAAGTCTCATTTGTCCTTGGAGAAGTTGAATTTTCTAACTGTTCAAATGTTTTGTGTTACGGAAACTGCAAATGCGTTTTGCTAAATTCTTCACCCTTAAGGTTTAGACTCAAGAGTAATTTAAAGGAAATTCCATCCATATGTTTATAATTTAATACGTCAGGCTGGTTTTTTCTTTTTCCTTTTTTTTTCTGTGTTTGATGTCCAAGACCCCTCTTAAGCTGCTGCTTTTAAGAATCTTTTAGCAAGATTAGACTAAGTCACAAACGAAAAATTTTAGTTTGGAATTCAACATCAATGATATATAAACTCTGACCAATACCAAGGATGTTTCTCATTTTGAATCTAAATGCCATAAATACAGATTTGGAGATTACTTGGTGGCATTGAAAGACATTGAAAATAATCCTGGTTAATGTTAATTCAGAGTCAATAAGTTTTCTTATTTTTAAGTTGTACTTTATTTGGAAAATTGTTGGTGTTCTTGGTAAATCTATAAAATTTCTTTAGCTTACTGTTGAATGAGAGTGAATGTTCATGAACTATTTTAACCTCATATCTTCATCTACTCCACCAGGTCTATTAAAGAATTTCTAAATGCCTAGTCTTGTAATTTTTAGGTCCTGCTCTTTTTTTTTTAATAATAGCATAAACCCTGCTTAGTACAAATGCTTGATTTGAATGTTAAAATGTAATCTTAATGTATGCCAGTGATTGTTAATTTATGGTTTGCAATAAAATGAACGTTAATCGAGGATGCAATAATCTATGGAGACATTTCATATTTTTAAATCGGAAAAAAGACTTTATAAGCATGTGACATAAACCTTGGAAACAAATGTAGAGATTCATATCCAAAACTCAGAATTAACTATGAATTTCCCTTAGTTTTTTTTTTTGCTCCTGTATGAATAATAGTGAAAATGAATCAAACAGAAACGTGATTTGACATGGAGGAATTATTTTCTCCAAGTGCTGCTGACATTCCTGTATACATATACTCAGAGTTTATCTCCATCTGTTAAAGAATAATATTAAACTAATATGCAACTGGGCTAAATTATATACGTGTGTGTACTGTGTGTGTATGCGTGTGTGTACATTGTGTATGTACACGCACACACCTACATACATGCATATACATGTGTGGTGTATATTTTTCGAGGTGGCTTGGGGAAGGCACTGAAGCCTGATCCCTTCATTCCCCTCTTTTGAACAAGCGATTTCACGTTGTGTCCACGGAGGAAAGCGAGGCTCCGACGGGCATCTTATTCCGACGGATGGAGCGTTGGCATCACTACGTTGCTTTCCGCCTAGTCCTCCTGAACTTCAGGTTGTTCTTTTATAAGAAACATGAGAAGATGGTCTGAGCTGCTAAATTCTGTAGCCTCCTGGATGGTTTCGTAGATTGAAAGTAAACTCTTCGCCTCTGAAAGGACCATGAGACCGTACACTTCTCTGTGGTGTTGGGGTCAGGATGCTGATGCTTATCTTGAACGTTTGTGAAAGAAACAACCTGGTATTGTGGCCATAGCCGTGAACTTTGAGATGGACTCTGAATGAAGCCCTGTTTCTGCCATGTGGCAGGTTCTCTGGCGTTTGTCCAGGCACCCATGCCTACCTAATAGAATTTCTGTAAGCATCATGCAAAATGTACATTAAAAGTGTCTTTAAAATGAGTATATTATGCAGTTGTAAAGAGTTATTACACCTGGAGGTTGATGCTTGAAATTCTACTGTTAGCATTTTATCCTTAGTTTAAACTTTCAGCGCCTCTTAAAATTGAAATACCCAGACCGGGAGAACACATTGAAATCCAGGGACCTGAAGGAAGAGAGATCTGCTCCCAGGGTCCTGAGGCAGGAGTGACCATGGCCAGGTAGAAATTCAGTCAGACTGGAGCAAGACGGGAAGGTAAAGAAGGCATGGGAGGGTGGAGATCAAGGTCAGGGAGGGAGGCTGGTGCCAGGTCATGTAAAACTGAGACTATAGTTAACCATGTTCGTTTTATTCTAAGTATAATAGAGAGGCATTGATAAGTTTCATTAAGAGAGTTATGCAATTTTATTTAAACATTTAAACAGATTCTTTGGCTGCTGCATACCAAGTAGAGAGAGAGAGAGAGAGAGAGAAGTATTAGTAGGGATCTCAATCGTAGTACTATTGAGAGGCGTGGTGCTGGTTTCCACAGGATAGAGGCAGTGGAGGTAGAAAGAAGTACATGGATCTCAGAAGTAACGTGAAGGAAGGAGATCATAGAGCTTGCTGACTAGATGTGGGTCAGAGAGAAACTGGGTATTTGGCTTGAAGCTGTTGTATGGATGGTTAGGCCATTGACTTTGATGTTAACAATAGGGAAAACTTTGCAGAGGACTGGGAACCAAGAGTTCGATGTGGTCAGTTCATTTAAGGTTGAGATAGAGATTCCTATCAGACATCAGAATGGAGATATAGAGAATATACTACACTGTGTGAGCACAGAGCCCAAGAGAGATCGAAGGACTGGAGATAGGAATTTGGCTGTCAATGGCAATGACATTCTATTCGTATCATCAAGCGTCACACTCTCCAATGTTTAAATAGGGGCAGCATGGAGGAACAAAGGAGAATAAGAAGCTGGAGAATAATCAGAAGAGTGTGGTGATGAGGTAAACACATGTGTTTAAAGAGCAAGGGATTTTCAGCTGTTTTGAATATGGCTAAGGTCAAGTTAGGCAAGGAAGAAAAAATGAATTTGTGATTTGGCAATACTGAAGTCATTGTGAGTGGGCAAGTAGGATTTCTGTGGAATGGAGTTGATGAGAGGAGGGACGTGAGGGAATGAAAGCAGGGAAAATCAACATATTAGATAAACTGTCTCTTTTGTCATGGGAGCAGAGGGATGGAGCATCGCTCGGTGAGGAGGTGGTCACGATGCAGTCGCTTCAGTGTGCTGAAGGGGATGATCCAGGGGAGAGGGACTATTCATGTGTTACCTTGAAACAACTATATTACGGGGCTAATAATATGCCCATTTTATAGGTGATAAAACTTTTTCACATAGGTTAATTAAGTTTCTAAGGTCACAAGATGGTAAATGACAGCAAGAATTTGAACTCATATGTATATGATTTCAAAGTCCAATCACCTTTCACTATGTCACCTGTTGTAGGCTGAGTGCTAAGCCCCGTGAGATGCCCACATCCTAACCTGTGGAACGGTAATGTGTGCCCTTGTTTGCTAAAAGATTCTACGGGTGTGATTAGGTTAAGCGTTTTGAGGTGATTATCCGGGTGGGCCCAGTGTGATCAGAAGGGTCCTTACAAGGAAAGAGGGGAAGGTCAGTGTTCGCAGTAGGACACGTGACGATGGGCGGACAGGGTTGGAGTGACATGATGCAGGCTCGTTGAGCCGAGGAATGCAGGTGGCCTTTAGAAGCTAAAAAGGGCCCGGAAATGGATTTCCCTCTCAGAGCTTCTGGAAGAAACCATTCCTGCCTACACCTTGATTTTAGCCCAGAGACATTTATTTTGGACTTCTACACTTCAGAATTGGGATATAATAAAATTGTATTGCTTTAAGCCGTTAAGTTTGTAGTTATTTGCTACAGCAGCAGTAAGAAACTAACACACCCCCCTTACCATGTTAATTATTTGCAAGTTTATCTGTTGTTCCTTAGCTCAGGTTAAATGTGTTTTTTCATGGCAGTGTCTAATGATTATACTGAAGAAATAAATTAAATACTAACTTCTATATTTAAAATATTACTTGGCCATCAAGACAAGGATGACAATCTTACGGGGTATTGTGAAACATCTGAAGATTACCGTGGGAAATGTTTTGGGCACTAGGCCCTCAGTTGCCCTTGACAAAGAATAACTGCAAATCTAAGATTGCCATGTTGTCTCTTGAACTCTGGGGTGGGGGTGAGGGGGTATAGCTTCTTTAAATCTGGTCTTTCTCTTGTCTGGAAAAAAAATACCTATTTGCCTCATCTTTTCTAGATAATCTCTATAGCATTTGATGAACCAATAATCTTGTGATCTGGGGCAGTTGGGCCTTTTAAAGACTTTTTCTTCAATCTGATTTATAATTCAAAAGGGTGAATTTTAATCTCTGCCAACAATATGGACATAACTCTTTACACTGACAGTTAAAATCCAGATCATACATATGAAGTAAAACTTAACAAACAATAGCATGTGTGCTTTATATCAATATTATTTTGCTTTAGTAAGATGTAGGGTGGCGGAGGAAAAGTATTGGGAAATATGCATAGGAATAGCTCACGAAAGTCTAAATACATTCTAACATTATTGCTTCTGATTCCAGTATTTTCTCTTAGTTTTATAATGTGGGATACATTTTAGTCAATTGGGATTAGTCATGTAAAGAACGTATTCTTAAAGACTTTAAGAATAAATTTTCCTGTTAAAATGTTTTATAGTTGCTTTTCAAAAGTAAATAGGACAATCATTCGGGCTGTATTCTCCAAACTTAATTATTAAGCCTGTGACATCTTCCCGGAGACCTAGCACCGAATAGTGTGGCAGCTTTGTACATTCCTTCAGGTGGGTGTGAAAAAATATGCCTGAACCACACTGACACCAGAGGGCTTTCTCTTGTTCGATACAAAGTGTAACCAGCTCCTCGCATATTCTGTAAGGGCAAGCGTGAATGGGGTAAGTGGCTTAGGAATTTTGCTGAGGAAATGCGTTGGAAAACTGGGGTAGTTTGTGGTTTCCACTGAAACTCGAAGCGAACATAAATATTAGAAGCCGATGATGAATCTGATATTAAAGAAATCTATAATCTTAACAAATAGCTTTTAAATTAAAAAAAAAAAATGAGAAGCATAACCCTCCCTCTTAGCACTGTCTGGAGCAGAACTGAGATGGGAATCATTTCACAAGGTAGTTTGCTCTCGCATTGTAAATTAAAAATAATTATAAATTTGAGTTGTTGGCTACGTGGTCCTCGGATTTTAATTTCTTTTTAATTAATATTGATGGACACAATTGCATTGTCCTCTATGTGATTTAATCTCTATGAAATTACCCAGAATGACAGTTATACAGCAATGTAAATTCCAGATTCAGGGTCACCTGTCCAGCTTTGCACGGTGGTCGGGTCCTTGACATGAGCAGGTTTTCGCTGTGTTCTTTTCGATAAAATGTGCACTCTGACCATTAGCCACCTGGAAATAGTAGCAAGATTATTTTATATGAAAATAAGGTTTGACAGGGCTCCATGGTCCCACCACAGCTGATACTTATTTTGCTTTTGGTGTATGGTCTCAACAAATGCTTTGGATTATTTATTTGGCATTATTAAGTTGGATTAGATTGCATTAGAAAATTGGGATAGTTTGTGGTTTCGTTCACTGAAACCTTGAAATAAACATAAATATGAAGGAATGCTGAAGAATTCAACAAGTGTCAGGTCTCCAAACAAATAGCTATTAAATAGCATAGATGTTATATATACTGTTAGAAAAAAATATACTTAAGCTTTGAATTTAGGTTTTAAATAAAATATCCTTATGTCTTAATATTTGTTCACTGGTAAGAGATCTGAATATTACTTTTAGACAAGAATTTTCTTGAACCTTGTTAGCACCCCCAAGAACTACACAAGCATAATTAAATTTTGTTATATCCTCCAAGAAATTCTAGATTATCTGAACTAAAATTTGAATTTGGCAAGCAAAGCACTATAAAAGCTTCAAGATGATCAGCTTGCCAGAAAACAGAAATTTTATTTTTCCAAGGCTCATTACAAATTATACATTGGCACTTTATAAAATGGATTGTGGATTGTGGATTTTGGATCTTTCTGTATTCCTTTTTTTTTTTTTTTCCATATCCCAAAGAAGTCCGAGTGATCACTCTCTACCTTTAACCTATAAGGTAGTGTTTTTCTTCTTCAAGCACGGGAAACAGTGCTGCTGTCTGAGAATGGTAGCAATTATATCAAGGTATAACTTGGAAGTGTCATTATGAAATAGTTTATTTCAAGAGAAATGGGATTAATTTTTATCATTGAGCATTATCTAAGAAAAATACTATTTCTCTCCAGTGCTTTACTGAAAACCTAGATTAAAGAAAAGACATCATTGATTTGAAGCAGTGACACGTGGCTTCAACAATTTTAGGTAATGGTGAGAAGTTAGAGAGATAGGTAGCAGGGAAAAGTCAGCTAAAAGAAGGCTGGGTTTATCATCTGAATTCCATGCCCAGTCTTTAAAATAATTTCTATCTGATCAGATAATGCAATTTACAGTTTAGTAATGACTCCTTGGCAAACAAACATATTTGCTTTTAGTTGTTTATATTTATGCTTGTCTTATACTACAGTGCTTTTAAGAAACAAAGTAAGTTTTAAATAATGGGCAACATGTACAAATTTATTTTGTCTTATTTAGTTGCCTTTGTGCAAGTAATTCCTGCCTCTGTATGATTCTAAAATCTCACATTCACAGCAGCAAACACAGACTGTAACCGTCTGTATAATTTGCCAAAGTGTATGGGTTTTTAAATGTAATACTTAACCATGGGCAAAACTGGAACTATCTAGCAGTGAAGTCATAGAGCCATTCACTGTAATTGTTTTACTTACTTCATTGTCACAATGGCAGTTTTCACATTTACTATTTCGTCTTTTCTTGCAAAGCTTTCCTAAAAATACGTTATTTTTTTTTCTGCTTTAGACACACACAAAATGCATATTTTTATATTAATCCTTTGTGCATGCTTGACAGGCCACATTTTAAAATACAATATATTTTTTTTCCTGAGCAGTAAAAACTGATCCTTTTTTTTCCCCCTCTTTTTATCAGAGCGTATGGTGTCATATCTAAAGTAACAACTATTCCTTGGCATTATGTTTTGCATTCGTATTAATCTATTTGCTTATGGCTTTTATTATTGTATATGTATTAGAAGTCCTATACTCCTTGGGAAAAAAAAAAAAACCTAAAAAGTTTCATTTAGAATTCATTTCCTATAGGTCAATGGAAAGCAATAAGCATAAACAATAAAACAAAAGCCCTTTGGACCCTATTTTTATTCTTCCCCAATAGTGCAACTTTTGCCAAAAATGCTTTTATTTCTGTTCTACTTCATTCTTCAGATAATACATAAGACGCCACTTCAGAGAGACTTCTCTAAGAATGTAGGTATGCACTGAGTCACAGTACACTGTTTATTTCTTTCAAAGACAGTTGAAATTTGTGATTGTTAATTTGATTTATCGCTTTGGTTATTCGCAAGGTGCCAAGTTGGCCAAAGCCGTGTCTTTTTTTGTTAACTCTCCAGAGGAGGCGAAAGGTGGATTTCCCACTCAGGTGTAGGGCCTTTAAGGGATGGAGGATAGACGATGTGGGTCTCACTAGCTGCTTGCCCCCTGAAGGATGAGAAGCCGGGGGAGGGGCGCGTGGGGACAAGGGGTGGAGCTCCTGCGGAGCCATCGGATTGCTCCCCGCGTGTTGCTGAGGCAGGTGTGCGTGGGCAGCAGACTCAGCGGGGTGGCTAGGTGTGGGCCATGGACGCAGAATGGCAGGGCCGTTAGGAGGGATGGACAAGCCCCACACTGAGCAGTTTCTTAACCTATGACGAGGAGGTTGAATCTGCTCAAAGTGCCATGTCAGGATCAGTTGACTAATCGCGGTGTGATTTATTGGGAGATATTTGAGCATAAAAATATTCAAAATGGAAGGCAGCCAGATATATTTATGAAATAATCGGAAAGATGATCTCACTGTAGCGAAAATAGGTATGTTGAAGCTGTAAATTTTTGATATGGTGAGACAATGGCTCTGGATTCAAATTTCTTTACTTCCCAAACTGGGTGGACCCCTCCAAGTGTAGGATTTGGGCTGGTCACATTAGACACCCAAGCCCTAGTTTCTCGTTTCTTGGATGGAGATAATGGTGCTGAATATCCCACTGAACACTATTAATATGATATGAAATTGAGATTGTACCTTTATTAAATGAAATGCAGAACTTTTTTTGTAAGCTTCATTTATTTATTGCTCTTCCTGTTTTTTAGTTACACCATTTCTCTTTCAAAAGAAAGAAAAGAAACTGAAGGAATTCATACAGCATTCTAAGGTGACACATTAGCAAGTTGTATAGCGTGAGGAAAACTATCGTCTTGCCTAAGAGATCGCCTGGGCCAACCACTCTGCAGGCATTTCCCCATTTCATGGTCACGTGATATTTCTGTCTCCTTTTATAAATAAGGATGTGAGTCAAAGGCAGTTTATACAGTTTGTTCTAGATCATCTGTTTAGAAAGTGGCAAAGTCAGAGCTGGAACCAATGGAGTCTATAGTCCAATGTTAACTTACACACTAGCCTCCTCTTTAGTGAGGAATAATGTGTTCAGTAATACATATTATTTAAACATTGTATACCCACCAAATTGTATTTATTTGGTTATGTACTGTATCAAAAAATACTTGCAGGAATCATGTGTGAACATTTTTAACAGCTTTACTGAGGTGTGATTAATACAAAATACTGTGCGTACTTAATGCGTACAATTTGCTAAGTTTGGACATATACGTGTACTCGCGAATCAAGGTCATAAATATATCCATCACCTCCCAGC
>JAQQSQ010001763.1:0-11984 GCA_028627145.1 Eidolon dupreanum
TGATTTAAGCGTCCCTATGAAGGGCACCTTGTTTGATGGGACCGGAAATAGAATGAAAAGCTCCAGATTTGTCCAAATCCAAAAGCATGGATATAGAAGACTTGTTCTGTGTGGGACTTGATCTTTAGATCAACTTTTCCAAGTACCCCAAATCCTTTCAAAGGGCGTGCTGGTACCGAGAATAGAACTAAATCCCCGGTTTCCTCCAAATCTGAACATTTCAGGCCTGAATTCCTTGTTCTTTCTCTCTTTTGATTTTTATATAATCTTTCCCCAAATCTCCCATATTCTCCTTAGGGCCTCAAGATGTCTTTTTCTGGGTCTGATATTGCTAAGTGCTACCTTTTCAGCATCAGGCCTAAATGAGGTCAGAGTGTTACTTTAATCTAGATTTTAGGATTTCACTCAAAAAAGAAATCTCTCTTCCATAAGCATTCAGCCTTATATAGACGACTTATGCTTCTCTGTATGCATCAGCCTGTGTACAATTTTGCTCAAATGAGACAAAGAACAGATCGTAACTAGTATAAAAAAATTGGCAGGAAAGATGTTCTTAGAAATCATCTAATTCTCAGGGTTTCAAAAACAATTGCCTATGCTAAGTTCATATAAAACATTTGCATAATTTAATTATTATTTAAATTTACTCTTTGAAAAACTTGCCTGACACTTTAGTCTTTATTTTGCTGACCTCATTTAGATTAGACTTTTTGCCAATTTTGACGTGAAGAAAGCGCTGTCGAATCAGGCCCAAGAGGATTAGAATCATCATTTGTCATTTGCTAAATGCGATGTCAAGCCGTAATTTAAGATAAATGCCTTAAAGACAACTCTGCAATCACAGATGTATTTTTAGAAGCGCCGAATTAGATTTCATATTCTCAACACTTCTGTGATCTTTATAAGAAGTAATGAACATCTGAGGTAGATAAAGCATAGAGAGAGTTATGATTGTTTTAGAAGCTGAGGCAAAGTATAGTATCATCAAGAGACTTCACACGATGAATAAAACTAATGACTAGGAAATTAATCAGAAAGGATGTTCTAAAGATTTATGATAATACCTACATTTTTGAAGGTATAAATGAATCAATGTAATGAATTTTGATTTTTAACATGTGAAAAAAATTATCTTTAAGAAACACCAATTTAAAATGTGATCACTATTTAGTAATGACTTAATATCATGCATCTATTTGATGGCTATTTAAAAAAAAATCCCATCTAATAAAAAAAAAAAATCCAGAAATGTACAGTAACAGAATTAAAGTTCCAGTCCCCCTCACAGGTACTTTTTTTCTGGGATCTGTATTGCATTGCATACAAGAGTGTTGGCTAGTCCCTTAGATTTTGTGAAATAATATATTATATGAATGATGTGTGTGTATGTGTGTGTGTGTATGCGTGTATGTATATATATCTCAGCCATATGATGATGTAGCATATATATCATTCATATATATAACATACCTATATTATACTATGTATATTTAATATGCTTAATATATGTAAAATACCTGTGATGGTTAATTTTAAGTGTCAACTTGGCTGGGCCACAAGGTGCTCAGATATTTAGTCACACTTTATTCTGGGTGTTTCTGGATGAGATTAACATTTAAAATGATTGACTATGAGTGGGTAGATTATGCTTCATAATATGGTGGGCCTCATCCAATCACTTGAGGGCTGGCTAGAACAAGAACACCAGCCTCTCCCTAGCAGGAAAGAATTCTCCAGCAGACAGCCTTCAGACTTATCTGCAACATAGGCTCATCATGGTTCCATAGCGGATCGTCTTTGGACTTAAAATTAAACATCAACTCTCCTGAGTCTCCAGCCTGTCGCCTTTTAGACTGGAATTACATTCTTATCTCTCTTGTGTCTGCAGCCCACCAGCTTATACTAAAGAATTTGGACTCGCCAGCTTCCATGATCTCATGAACCAATTTCTAATAATAAATCTCTCTCTATACATACACATCCTGTTGGTTCTGTTTATCTGAAGAACCCTGACTAAAATAATACTCGTATAAAACATGTTACTTCTTGGTGGTTATAAATACACCCTTGGATATCAAGAACTCTCTCAGCACTCAGTATTAATTATCAAAAAGCAACAAGATTGAATTTCAAATGTAACTTACAGAATTCCCCTTTTAATTCCTAAAATGTCATGGAGAAATCAAGCCTGCTTCATTTAAGTCATCTGTCCTTGGCCTCTACGTTACCAATGAAATTGATTTTCTCAGAATAAGTACCAGGATTGAATTTTTTCCCCATGGGTGCTGACTTTTCTCACTCTGCTAAGAAAGAGGAAATATATGAATGATTAATGTAGGCATATGTTTATCCAATTATGAACATGAACTTCCACACGCTTTGGCACCTCCCAGAGGATACTGGCCCAGCAGACTTGGGTAGTTCAGATTCTGAAAGCAACGTAGCCAAGACTCAGGACTGGACCTGGTGATAGGCTCAGCATCACAGCATAGATGACATCTAGCTCATGTCATTCCTTCTACTCCTGGCTTGATAGCAACTGCCTCCTCCTTATCACGGTACTCAGTCCAGTAAAGCCATTTGCAGGAAGCATTTTGCTTTCCAACATTTGAATAAACTTTCGATTGATTATTATGAGAAGAGGAAAGTGAAGAGGCACAAAAGGCCGGGAAATGATTTTAAAGCAGGGCCACGGAACGAATGCTTGTTAGAGGTGGGGCAAAGAAGCACTTTCAACTTCAAAGTGGAGATGAAACATGGGACCTACAAATATTGGAAGAAGAACAGATCACTAAACTGGCCAGATTTCAAAAGGGTGTTGACAGGATCTGTGATGTTGTATATACAATATTTTGGGATGGTGTGAAAAATCAAGTCTAGTGTCTTAGTGAAAGCAGTTCAGTAAATTACCTGTTTCAACAAGAAATTAGTAAAAAAGATACAATAGTAATTCGTGACATTATTCATTTATTGCTTGGCAAGAACCTTTAATTTTTTTTTTTTTTTAATGAGGTTCTCATGAAAATTTCTCTAATAGTTTTTTTTAAAAAAGGTGTGGCAGATGGCATTTAGATAAACATAGGTAAACTGTCTAAATTCAATCTAGTAATTGGCAGAGTTGGAATTCGGTCCCTGTCTTTTGACTCTGTACGTTGTGAGGAAAAATAGAGTCAATGCCTGTCAAAACGTAGGTGTATTAGGGATAGATAACAAACCCACAGAGCTAGAGAGCATTAAAAATTTACAGAATCCTTATATGTAATCATTTGTAGGTCAGTGTTCTGGGTAAAAGGAAAATCAATGTAGGCTGGACTCTTTTTGTGCCAATGTGTTCTGTCGTTGCTAAAAATGAACAAGAAAGGGAAAAGATCAGATTCTTCTATTGTTCCCTAAGGAGTCTCTTCAATCCTCCACACATAAGTTTTATTTCTGAAACACAGTGCAAATATCATTTTAAAATATTCTAATTTTTTTTCTTATTCGTTTTTCAAGTAAGATGCTTCTAATTTAGCACATTGAAAGGCTTATTCTGAGACCTGAATGAGTTAGAAGAACTTTCAAAAGTAACTCACTTATTCCAGATAATAGTTTAGACCCCAAAAAGAATAGCAGATGCACCTACCTGAGGTCCTTAATACTTCTAGGTATATAACAAAGGTTTCATTTCTAGTTAAACTATAAAGCATAGCCTTGCTTTGTTGGGTAATTTATCAGTTCTCTTTTCTTCTTTGTTGCTCCTTTACAATTTGTCTTTCCTTTCTTTAGGAAGAGATCTGAATGAGAATAAGTATATGTATCAGCTCTGACTCTTAGGCAGAGTGCTGATAAGGAAAACAGATGGTCCTTTCTTTCCCTACACAGCCGCTTCCCACCTCCTATTATAATCCAGACACATTTCTCCACTTCTGACCTTGGAGTTTTCCTTTCAGAGTATCTCAGGGTGCTCATCGCTAGCTGATATTCTCGTCTAGGTAACACCGTCACTGATGTTGAGATATGCTCCATTAATGCACTTTGTTTTCAGACTATTTCTTATCAGAGCCAAACATAATATAGCACACCATATAGGATGTGTTCCAGAGTACCAGCAAAGAGGATTTTATAGTCAAAGTCTATCATTAATACTGGCTAAAATATCTATGAAGCTGTTGACATCGGGGAAAACTTATTTTGCTCACTGGGTGGGGAACAATTTGTTGACTGAATAGATTTTGGATCACATCATTGGTCCCCAGCAACAATGTGGATATCGTTTTTGTCATCTCTTTTTGAATAGTTCAGAAATGAGTAATATTTCTAAAAATTATTTAAATTACTTAGTGCCAAGCCAGCTATTTCCCACAGTCTTCTTTAGAGGGAAATAACCAGAGAGATGGAAGAGGAAAGAATGCCAACCATCGGACGCTTTTTTTTTCCCAGTGAAACAATTTATTACCTTTGCAGGTGGGACACACCTGGACACCCCAGTTTTCCACAGACAGGGAGAGGATGTAAGGGTGGGGTAAAAGAAGAATCAAGAACACTGAGTAGAGTAGAAAATATTAGAGGAAAAAATGGAAAGAGATGGTGGAGGGAGGAAGGGAAGATAAAAACTGGAAAATAAAAAGAAACAGCGAGAAGAACACAAGAGAAAAATCATATGGCTCAGGTCTTCCTGTCTTTGACAAATGTTTTACAAGCTTCCCCAATGGCTCCGTTATGTTACACGAGTTTTACCAGTGTTATGCTTTGGCCATGGTCTCCATCTTTTTACCTCCTTTATTTTTCTTTTTTCCTCTTTACCTCCTTTTTCTTCCCTCTTGCCTCAATTAGTTCCAAATTCAAGGCAAGGATAATTTCCCCTTCCATATAAAGAAATTATTCTTCCCCTAAAAATACCACAGAATCAGTGTTGAATTATTTCACCATGTTGGCTAATGACATGTCAAGGACATTGTTTTCAAATGTGATTGTGATGAGGTAACTAGATGTCACAGTAGTTATGTAACATGTAAAAAACTAAGATAATAAAGTAACTTAAATATATGTTTTGAAGACAATAATCGACCATCAATACTAGATTCCAATTTGGACATATGTTAAGAAGTGCTAACATTTGAGGGGGGAAAAAATCTAAAATTTAAGAAAATGCAATTTATTCGCTAATATTTTGCACACTCAAATAGAAAAATGTTGGCATTATTCGTTTGGAGTGGGGCGCTGTTGTAGGTGACCCTGGGAGGGATGCTTTGGGAAGCGGTACTTTACCTGGATTTGAGAGCCAATCATGGATATAATCCTGCCGTTATTTTAAATAGTATCCCGCTCATTTTCGTATGCTCAACTTGGTCACTGCATTTTCAAAATAAAGTGTATTTTTGATCACTAGAGTAGTTCAATAGTAAACCATTTTAGCAAAATACTTTTTTACTCACTATTGTACCTTTCCTTTATCTCTGAAGCTTTTATCACCTCCTTCTTCCTCTCAAACAAGCAAATAAACAAATAACTGCAAAAACCTTCCCTTTCCAGGTAAAATTCTTAAGGCAGATTAATACTCATTCTCCCTCCCTATCAGAATATTGAAAAGGGGTGTTAGTTTGGGGAGGAAATAATTACAGCAATGGCAGATGAAACCTGCATAATACAGCATACCAAAGACATTTTCCTAAAATGAATTATATCAGAGAATAGAAGAAAACCTCTTATTTGTTAACTCATTTCCCTTGTGGAAATTGGAAACCTTAGCTAATTAAAAATAATCCATAAAACCCTTTAGATGGATGGGAGAGATCCTTCTTGAAGAAATAAGTGTGTAAACACAGAGTTGCATTTTGTCCTATTTTTCCTTTCTCCCTCCCTCTCCCCTCCCCTCCCCTCCCCTCCCCTCCCTTCCTTCAACTCCACCAATAATACCTCCTATATTTGCTAACTTATCATTTTTAATATTAAAAATGTTCTCCTGGAGTGAGATCCATCATGCATTCTAATATCAGATGTCTCATCTTTCTAGATTATTTTTATTTGTCTAACAGATAAACGAGGACTCTAGCAGCACACTTAGTATAATATGTTGGAAAATCTTACGGACAACTTTGGTCAGAAAACGTTAAGGATTCATGCGTTAGTTTCAAATTGGCTCTGCAAACGGGAACGAGTTTTTGCGTCTTGTCACTGTTGCCATTCTGGTTCCGAGCGCGTCCCTGAATTTTAATGATGTAGCCTTTCTCAGTGCTGAGACCTCATCAACCTTACTTCAGTTTTGGGGGCTGCCTTTTTCTTTTTACAGTCTATGATCACTCAGTTTCCAGACCTAGTCTGGCTTCTGCTTTAATTGGCTTCCTTTAGTGATTTGTGCAATTATCTCTGTACTGTTTAGATGGTCAAAGGCCCTTCCTATTTCAGTATCTTCGGTTAAAGCATCTCTCACGTGTCTAGAGGAAACCATAGCCCTTCATTCAAGTTTGGGAGCTGTCGTACAAGATGTTGCAGTCTCGCATCCAAATATTCAGAAGCTAGAAAGGGCAATGATAGCTAGCTGTATTTTCCTTTCCACTATGATGCAAAAAGTAGAGGTTGTTAGTTTTCTAAAGGGATTAGGATTAGGCAAAAGAGCAAAAAGGGGCCATGTCATGGATGGTGTGAGCCAAGCATTAGGATGAAACCCTCAAGAACCTACCTGGATATAGATCATTTCTCACTCCACCCAAGTCCCAGAACTTTTAGCATTTCTAGTCCGAATTATTAAATTTGAGTTTTACTGTGGCATCTAAGAGATGTATTAGGTGAGTTTTCCCCCAATCTCTTCAGATTATCAGGCTGTAGACCTTATCCTGTGCATGCCATGTATATGTGGTAGAATCAGTTCTCTTTAAATGGTTTATTAATTTTTCCAGCACCTCCTGGGGAGTCATGTAAAAACTGCATGTTCTGGAAGTGTGTATGCTGTCTTGAGACCTTTTTTATATCAGAGGACTAGAGATTTGCCTCTAGCACAGGTTAATATATGAAAATATTTTCATACTTCAGAAAATGGGAAAGCGTATGGTTTATTTTGTTGTGCTTTTTATGTGATTCTTTGGATAAGACATTCAGGTTCAAATTCAGTAATTAAATTCATCTGAAGTTATGATGTATAAGACTATGCAAATTTTTACGAATTGGGAGTAGAAACTTCAGTTCGCTCTTTTGTTAGGTTACATATTGTCTTTTTTAAATTAAAAATATTCAGTTGACATTCAATATTATTTTTTACTTGGCATTCAATATTGTATTAGTTTTAGGTGCATAGCATATTAGACATTTAGATGACTTATAAAGCGATCTCCTGATAAGTTGAGTACCCACTGAGCCCCGGGTCACATATTGTCTTAAGTGGTAATGTGTGCCGCTTACCTGCTATTTACCTGGCCAGTAGGCATTTGAATTTAGAGGCCTCTGCCTGGACCTGTGGTCTGGTTTTGGATGTCTAAACTAGGCTAAACCACAAAAACTCATTCCCTTTCAAAGACTGAATGAAATGATGATCCAGCCTGCCAAAAGTTCCGTCTAATTCCGACAGCCCAGCAAAGAAGCAACCTACCACGGGAGCGGATGAGACTACCTAAGCCCCCCTTTCTTGCTGGTGGAAGCCGTTCACACATAGATACTTAGTGACCTCAGCTATGCACACGAAATGAAGACTATAGCAAGTCAGAGGATCTGAGAAGGGTGGGTTTGCAGGCTTTCATAGGAGTGGCTGGGCGCAAGATCCTGTCAACCTTTGAAGAAGTTTCTGCTGTGCCATCCTTGGGGATTCTGTGCTCTCTTTTGTAATGCGTCATCTTGTCTACTCAGGGGTTCTGTGCTGAACAAACGTTTGTGAGCAGCCAGTTGTTTTCGACATGGGTCGACGCTGTTAGGTTCTACCTAATACGAGCTAATGGAAAAGATCAGTATTGTAGTTAAATGAGCAAATTGAATCTATTTTCACATCGTTGGTCAGAATCCCTTTCTTCTTCATCTCCTTGGGTGGCTTTCCTCACCAGTGTTTTCTTTTTTCTTTTTTTTTCCCCCTGGATCCCAGTAGGAAATACTGATTTTGAAGTAATCAGTAACTTTAAGTATAATGACAGGGTGATAATTTCAAGCATAGTATATGCCTGAAATCACTCATCATAGTTTGATTATTGTAGACATTGAGAAGTCCGATTAGGCTTGACCTTTTGATCAGATCAATTGATAAATTATCAACAAACTAGTTAATCCTAACACTGGAGGGTCAGTTACTCCTAAAACAACTCTACTTCACATTATATTGTACTTAGAACACTATTATGTCTTTGAAGAAAGCTATGGTTTTTATGATTATGTTGATATTTATGAAAATTAACATGATTTGCATATAACTACTCAGGAATACATTTTCCATACATTCAAATTTATTCCACTCTTCTCTTATTTTGTTCCTCTCTAACCTGCCACCGAGGAAATAATGGATAATTAACAATTCAATACTAACAAGTGACAATACATGAAAAACTTCAGGGATTCAGGTAGCCTAAACTATTCTTAAATAAGTTCCAGACTCTATCATATTTAATAATTATTGTATTTACTCATATAAGTTTTAAGTATACCTTTTAGATATATTATCACCATCTGGTTTGCTATTTTATAGTATATAGAATATTCTGATATTTTTTTTCTTCAAGAAAAACGAGTAAAAAAAAAATAAGGGGGTATGTGTCATGGAGTCAGTGATATGACTGATTTCAGTGTCTCTAAGTAATTAGTTAAGTTATGCCTGTCTTTTTCATTAAAAGCACTATTACACAGGCTGATGCAAAAGATGACTGTGGTAAATGGGTTTTCAGGTCATTTCAGATAAAGTTAAATGTGGTTGTCATTTCAATTGATCACTCTGCATCTTTTCCAGACTATCCATCCATCTCTTGGAACAGCCTGTTCAATAAGCTCTAGAGGAAATAATTTGGGCAATTTTAAAGAAAGTACGTCTTTAGATTAAATGGCTTTGGAACGTTTTTATTTCCTGCCAAGATGGATAAGAATATATTTCAAAGGGTGTTAATTTCCTGTTTTATAATTATTGAGTTTCGTTGGGAAATAAGTATTTAAATAAACCTCAAGTAAACATCATACAAGTTCTTTGAATCTTAAGACACGATTAATTCTAATAACTTTGATCCATAAGAATCTGCTGTTCACATAACTCTACATTTCCATCTGCTAGATCAAATTATTAATTAGCATAAATTTATAAATTCTTCATATCATTCAAGTATTGAATAATAACTTTGGGGTAGTATGGGAGAAATGCTGCTCAATATAATAACAACTGATTAAAAAATATATAGTGATAGACTTAATGGACATTTTATATTTATTCAGGGAGAAAATATTTAAGAGATAAGATAAATAATTTCATGAATAATTGGCATTTACATTCTCTAATTTAATCTCTAAATAACAGGAGGAAAAAAATTTTTTCAAAGGCATAGCGGGAGATTCTGGGGTGAAGGGGAAGAGTAGGTGTAGACATTTAGGATAAAATAGAAACACATCAAAATTATCTCGGTCTAGCATGTAGACAAAAAAGAAGGCTAATAATAATAGCCTGTATGATAAAGACCACGAGAGCAGCCACACATGTGTTGAGGATCTAGATGAGCGTGTATCACCCAGACTGTCCAAGAAGTATCAAGAGACTCTAAGATTGAGCTAAGTCTGATAAATATCATTAGGAATTAGTCATGCTGCTGTTCTGAGGCTCATGGAAAAATGCTATCGCATATTTCATTTTTTAAAAAACAGAATAGCAGGGAAGAAATAAGCCTTCTGCCTGGGAAAGTTTATGAGATGCTAAATCACAATTGAAAAAAAAGGCAAAATCTGATTCAACTTGTATTTCTAGCTTCTTCACCAAGAAGAAATGGGAAACTGGAAAGAGTTTAAACTGCATTGCAAGGTGGAAATTATAGATGGAAATAGGTGAAGCAAAATATAAGAGATTTCACAGCCAAATTAAATGAGATCAGTCTCTAGAATCTGGCAGTATGTCCCTGGATGCTGAAAGAACTTGAAAATGTATTTTTATTGAACAATGGTGAAAGAAAAAGAGGCACAGTATACTGTATAGAACGTATGTTTTCCATTTGATTTCAAGTAAAAGAAATGATCACATTCTAAAAACTATACATTGATGAGTGGAGGTTATTTTTAGAATATATTTTCTAAAACGTTGTGTTGTTACAAAGTCATATGCATCATCCAGAACACCCCTCAAGGAATGAGCTGCTATATAAAAAATGCCACTCACCAGTTTAATAATTTGCATATAACCATTTCCTCTGAAGCCCTGTACATCCTCTTTCTCATTCCAAATCATTTCCACTCATCCCGGAGGTAACTGTTCTCTTAACTGCTTTTTAAATGTACCATCTTCTTGTTTTCCCTTGTAGATTTAGTTCACACCTTTGTAGTTTTTTTGCATACTTTTGAAATTTATATACATGAAATTAGCCTATATTGTTATATTATTATTCATTTTGTTTTTGTTACCAAGGCATCTGAAATTTTAAGGGATAAAAAGTTGAGCTCACAAAGAAAAATAATGAGACCACGAAACATTAAACATTATTAATGAAGGGCAGAGAGAAACAACTTATACTTGAAAAAGGCTTAGCACACATTATGCCCACTACCTGAGCTGACCCCCTCCCTTTTCTCTACCTGGCAAGACTTTGCTCAATATCACCTCTGCTTCTCTGAATGACTTTTCCTAACTATCCTCGGGTGAGTGTCTTGCTGTCTTCCTAATTACTGTATTTTATTTTATTACCTGATTTCCAGGTATCTGTTTTACTAAATAGTACATCCTTGCTATGGCAGGAAGGCTTCTTCATCTTGGCTTCCTTATTCTTGGACCCAATTACTATTTTTTTCTGTTTGCAACTATACTTACCTGGGCAAATTAACAAATTATGAAGTTTACAAAGTGATTGGGAATGGAATAAGAATTGCATATAATTTTTCAAAGTTACTGAAATCTTAGTTACATTGAAAACAAGCTGCAAATACAATACTGAGTGTATCTGATATATATCTTTAAATTCCTGTTTAGCAGAGAATTCGGCGAAGCTGTTAATTGAGCGAGGGCTTACTCTGCCTTGTCTGTGAACCTTTCCCGTGGGTTCTACAACGTGGAAGTCACCCCACTGAATCAGAGTTTCAGACAAGTCTGGTTTCTTCCTCAGATAGTAAAGTCCTTTTTTTTTTGCCCGTCCGCACCATTTCTGTAGGTCTTGAGACGTCGTTGCTTCTGTGCTAGGAGGTATTCCAGCTTTGAGTTAGCAGTAGAAGAACAGCTGCTGAGTTTAGTCGAACCTGAATATGTTTCCCAACGGCAAATGAGACGGGTTGCATGACATTGGCTGTGGTACACTGACAGGGCCATCCTTCTGTTCCATTTCCACATGGCCTTGAACTAGCATTAGCCCTGCACATAGTAATCTCTCCATTTCTATTTGTATATTCAGTAAACAGTAAATGTGCAAATGAAATCTCTGTAAGATAAATCGTGTGCTTGAATTTGTCATTTAAAGCAAATATATTTAACATAAAATTCTTTTTACAAGAGCTATTCAGATAGCTTAGACACATTTCCAAATATCCGGAGAATTGACTTTTAATTCTTATGAGCGAGTATTGCCTACTATCCATAATTGAGAATTACAAGGCTTCCGTGGCTAGCACATGATCCGAAATTAAGGTTCATGGGTCATTTATTGTGGGAAATGGGGGCCGATTTTCATAGCTGAATAAGTACAGTTCCAAAGGAGTCTGTCAGTTGCTCAGATTTCTTAAGAATCTGCAATGGACTTGCGATTTGGATGAAAATGACCCCAACGTAGTGAAAATAAAAACTCTCATGGCTTTCTTGGTTTGGAAGAGTACTATAAACATTTAATGCAGCTCGATTTAATACACCTGTATTATCTTCATTG
>JAQQSQ010001764.1:0-11983 GCA_028627145.1 Eidolon dupreanum
TTCCCCAGCTAGAAACCTATTCACCCTCCTCCCCAGCTCTGGAGCTTTCACTGGTTCCACCTGGCCTGTAAACTGAGCCTGAGTTGGTTTGTGTGATTTTTTTAAAGCCCTTCACATCCTTACTCTTGCCTGCCTCCCTGCCTGCCTCCCTGAATTTGTGTTTCTTTCCCACTGCCTTCTCCTTCCCACAGTTTGAACACATCATTTTCCCAAGTTGTGGACTTATCTCCTTCAGGAGATAGAAATATTAATGAAGCTTTGAAAGTATAAAAGAAAATATAGGTTAATTTCTTTAAACCTTTAGAGTTGAGAAGGCCTTTTATAACTTAAGTCCAAATCCAGGAATCATTGTATAAAGAGTGATACATTTGGAATTCATAAAAGTGAAAATTTATGCATAGCAAACCAAACCAAACAAAAAAAGCAGGCAAAGTTTGCATGCTAACAACAAACTGGGAAAAATCTGTAATATATCAGACAATGGGAAAACCTCCCTGATATGTAGAGATTCTAGCAATTTAGGAGCAACAACTTCATAGAAAAATGGGCAAAGGCCGTGAACAGACTATTCACAGATATGAAGTACAGATGGGCCTTAAGCTGTGTAATTCCTCGCCGTTCCATTTCTCGGAATTTATCCCAAAGATGTATATGCATGAAGAAAATGACATTTGTACAGAGTCAGTCACTCCAGTGTTGTTCCAATAGCAAAAGATTAAAATAGTCCAGTTATGGTGCATTTTAGGACATCCATGGGTTGGCATATTATAGTTATTAAAAACTTCTTCATGTGCTGGCATAGAGAGATTTCCAGGTACATTGAATATGTTAAAAAACGAAAGGGTGTGGGATGTAGAAGGGGAATATAAGGAAAGGGTAAATATGGGAATATATGTGTTTGTCTCAAAATAAAATTGCTTATCTGAGATGGGGGTGGAAATGGATGGCAGTAAGACTTTTCACTATCATGCCAAAAAAACAAAAGTAAATTTAAAATATATCCCCTTTACCCCTTTTGCGTTTGTGTGTGTGCGCACATATGTATATACGTAGCAGGAGTGAAGATGTAATTTAATCTTCTGAACTTAAGACATCGAGTAATTTGCGCCTTTTCTTTTGACCTTATATTAATAATTTTCCTTTTTTTTATTGGATAAACTTTTAAAATTTGTTCTCTAAACCTTTAGCCTCTCTTGTAATCTTTCTACAAGCCCTGTGTTCTATGGAGCTTCACATCAGCGACTTTGCTGTAGGAACCTACCTTTTTCTCTCCTCTGAGATGATAGACCTAAGTGAGTCTCTGTTGGATCTCAACTAATGGCTTCTGCGTGGTCCTGTCTTTCTGCAGAGCCAGTGGCAGCCCCAGCTGCAGCAGCTGCGTGACATGGGCATTCAGGACGATGAGCTGAGTCTGCGGGCCCTGCAGGCCACTGGTGGGGACATTCAAGCAGCCCTGGAGCTCATCTTTGCCGGAGGAGCCCCATGAACTCCTCGCTCCTTCTGAGCCCCCAGCAAACTGCCAAGGCAGCCACCCATGGAAGGCACTCCTGAAGGTGCCCCATCTCTCCTTTCTCCAATACACCTCATGGTTGACCTTTGCTTTGTCCAGTGCTTGGCCTTTCTGGCTGATCCGCGCTGGTGGAGGCAGTGGAGCAAGCATGGTGTGTGGATCTTGGTGGCATCAGGGATCACACCTGGTCCTTGTTTCTGGGCCCTGGGTAGAGAATTTTAGACCCATGTAATGGGATTGTGTGTGATGCCCACATTCTCTTTCGGAAGAAGTTTCCAGTGACAGTCCTCAGACCCTTTGGTTCTTTGGGGTGTGGCATCCTCAGAATGTGCCTGGGGCTGGAGCAAGGCTGCTACTCAATCTCTAGGGTGGCTCCTGTATTATAGCAATGGCCAGAAGAGATTTGTGCTTCTGAGGAGTAGCCAGGTGGACTTTCAGAGGAGCAGATAGGGGCAGCTTACCTTCTACATATTCCCCTCCCAAAGGCTTCTAAAAGATTCCTGACCCTCCCCCAGCCTAGTCTTACCAGGCATTCTTAGAGGCCTGTTCTGTAATGATGCCAGAATTTAGGCCTCTGAGCTGTGCCAGGAGGCAGGGCCCTCTTTTCTGTCGTGAAGGCGTAAATACGAGAGCAGTTAAATAACAATACTAAACAACACCAACAGGAACAGGGCTCAGCTTTCATATTGAAGAGAGGGCACCAACCCCAAGCTGCTGATCCATCTGCCTGAGCTCTTGTTCGCCTTGGCATAGTGTTCCCTGCTGTGCCGCAGACGTGTCCAAGTTGAGCGAGTGGGTTTCATGTGCCTTGAGTACTTTGTCGGGAGAAAAATCCTTCCCTTCAGATGATGTTTCTACTAGTAGAAAGTTGCTCAGAGGTCTGTTCCTGCCCCATGCCTTTGGCAGGTGTTTCATCCACAGTATCTCCAGTCATGGCCATTTGGCTTCTGTGTGTCACCTGGGACAAAAGGTTTACCACTTACAAGGACTACCTACTTCCCTATGTTCCCCAGTGGTTACTCCTTAGCTCCCTTTCTGCCCCAAGAGGGAGCACACAGAGCAAGCCTGCTCTCTCTGTTCCACTAGCATGGCTTCAGTTAAGGAGACCAGTGTGATTGATTCACTTGTCCCTTGACTTGTCCTCTAATTTTAGTCCCCAGCGCATCTTGTTCTCTCTGGATGACCGCCAACTTATCAGCGATACTCCTCAAGGGAGATGCTCAGGAGGACCTACTATTTCAGAAATGGCCCAAACAGCACCTTTTTCTTCCTGTAGAAAATGTGAAGCCTCTTTACTTTTCCCTCTCAGTCCTAGAATTAATGTTGAGAGGTGTTTACACTGGCTGAGAAAACTCATATTGAACCCACCAGGCTTCTTGGGGCCAGGCCTCTTTGGGTCTCAGTGGGCTACCTGGAGCCCAGCTGCCTCCTTGTGGTTGAGGGCAAAGACCAGGAGGCCCTGTCTTTGAACCCAATGTTTTTAGCTTGCTTGTGATGGAAACACTGGCCAATTCCATCCTCATGGGACTGCCTTGGTCAAATGGGGCTGACACAGCCCTTCTCGTCCCTATGATACAGCCAGCCTAGAACTGGTTTCCATTCTGTGGCAACTCCCACCCTGCCCCATTATGCTGTGGAACGTTTGAGTAACCCTGCCCTGTCCCTGGAACTGACCCCCAAATCTCAATTATACTACTTCCCAGAATTGAGCTGTCCCCACAGTTTCCTTTTCCCTTCTTTGTCAGCTCTTTCCTCCAGGGTCTTGGCAAGTTGGCTTTGCTTCCTGTGGCCATGTTTTAAATAATATATGTTGAGTCTGATAAGTGCCCCCTCTGAGCCTGGGGCTTTCCGTGGGCCAAGGACTCCTTCCTCACCATTGTCCCTTTCACCCTTTCAGTGAACATTCAGCCTGTACTCTGTGCCAGGTAAATATGACGGGGTCCTTACTTTCACAGAACCATGTCATTGGTAAGACAGACAAGCTGATGTTTACACTAAAGCCTGATGAGAACCTGTCCAGGCAGGTCCTGCAGTCATTGGCTCATAGGAAGGGGAGCTAACTTGGGTTAGGGTGTGTGTGCACGTGTGTGCATGCGCTTGGAGAAAGTGTCTAAGCTGAGACCTGAAGGGCGAGGAGGAATTGGGCAGGAAGGTGTACATGTTGGGTGGGCTGGGTATGGGGAGAACATGGCACCTATAGCCCTGTGTGTCAAGGCTGTGGGTTGCAAGGTAGACAGAGGCTAGATTATTTTAAGCCATGGAAGGAATTTGGACTTACTCTAAGGACAATGGGGAGTCACAGGAGAATTTGAATCAGGGGAAAGAAGTTTGTGCTTTAGAAAGGTTGCTGGCTGCTGTGTGTGAATAGATGGGGAATGGGCCAGGGTTGAGGGAGAGAGACTAGTGAGGAAGCTGTGATCCACTGAGTACTGTTAGTGGGCTGACCTGGTAGTGTGGGAGGAGAGCAGCAGGTGGAGAGAGACTAGGAATTGGTGATAGCACATCAAGAGAGATAAATGTACTACTATTTGTTCCATTTAGCAAATGGGGACATTAAGGTTGAAAGGTGAGGTCATCTGTCCATAGTCTTATGGTTAGGCAGTAGACAGGTTGGTCTTAGAAACTCAGGTCTGCCTTACACCAAAGCTGGTACCCTTCCCACTATTGCTTATGGCTTCTGAGTGTGAGTAGGGAGGTGGTGCAGGGTCTGATGATCAGGTAGGTTGAGGAGCTTGGGCTTTGTCACGAGAACTAAAAGCACCCTGTGGATAGCTTTAGGCTTGGCAGTGGGGGACCGGACACCTGTATGAGATAATCTGACAGCTGTGTGGAGCCTGGATTGTGGACAGTGAGGCTGGGAGTGGGAGACCAGCTAGGAGGCTTGCTGCCTCTAGATGGGACATGGTAGGGGCCTGGACTAGAGCTGAAGCAGGGGAGTTGGGAGGAGGAGAGGGAATGTGATATGTGAAATACAGACTAGGTCTGGGGGGAGATTGAGAGGAAGAGGAAGGAGGCAGGATGTGAGGGGGAAAATGGTGGTTGAGCAAGAACAAGGACTGGGGTTGGAATTTGGAATGCAGCACCAGTTTTTGGACATGTTGAGCTTGATGTGCTATGGTACAGCCATGTGGGGATGTCTTGTAGATAGTTAGACGTTTCTAGGCTAGAAATAATGATCAGGAAGTTTTACATTGAAGACTGGGCCAGTGTCATGAGAAGGGAATCCAAGTTTTCAGAGAAAGGTAAAGGAAAAAGGGACACCCATTAATAACATTGTAGGAAATGGTGACTGATGAAGGGGGCAGGATCTACTACTTCTGGGAAGGTGAGAGCAGAAGTCATCTGAGCTGATGAAGTGGAAGGAACTGGACAGTGAAGGCATAGTGGTGTGAGGTGCCACAGAGAAACCTAGTTACAGAAGGGTTGACCTTGGACCTGCTGACTTGAGCCATAGTAACCTTGGGAAGGTGCTGCAGTGGAATCAGAGCCCAACTGAGGCCTAAATAAATGAGGGCTGTGGAGGGAGGGAGGCAGGGAGAACTCTGGAGAAACTTGGTGTTGAGAGGGTGGTTGGAGGGGACATAGTTGGTAGTTGGAGGAGAGAGAGGACTGAGAGTGAGCTTTTGTAGTTCAGCAGAGGTGAAGTTGGAATTGATCATGAGAACTTTTCTGGGAAGCTAAGGGAAAAAAAAAGGAAGAGACCCTGAAATAGAATATGCAAATATGTAGAGATGGGTGAGTTTTCTGAACAGATCTCTTCTCCTGATATAACTCAAATTTGGCTGGGCTGGCACAGCTTGTTGGGCACATGGGCCCTAGTTCTGCTCCTCGCCTCAGCCCCATCTGGCCTGGGCCTCAGACCAAGCTCTCAGAGCCCTACCCTAACGTGGCCTCTTGTTGCCTCTGCCACAGTCTTTGGCAGTAAATGGTGAAGATATTGGGGGGTTTATTTAGGCCTCCTATCTGTTTACCCTACCTCTCCAAGCCCCCTCTGGCCCTGGGCTGGAGTTAGGTCAACTTTGCTGTGCCCCTCATTGCCCTGGCCCTGGCTCTGGCCTTGTCTGGCTCATATTGGCTCTGCAGTTCCTAGTAACAGGATTCAGCTTCCTCTAAGTTTGAAATGCCTTTTGCAGAGACTCAGGCATTGCCCTACTCTACCTTGGCAGAAGTGGCTACAGCAATGCGGCACAATTGTGCTCATTTATCAAGCACCCTCTTTGTGCCAGTCATTGAGCTAGACACTCAGAGTTATCTTGAGAAGTAGAAATTATTGTCTCCATTTACGAGTGCTCCCTATTAACAGGATGTGACTGTGCTGGGAAACTGGCCTTTCCAGGGTTTAGGTGGGATTGTAACAGCACAATCCCATCAGTGTACCCACCTGGGGCCTTGGGCCTGGCTGGCAGTCCTGTAAGCCACTCAAAGGAACTAAAGAGTCGTCTCACCACTCATCCTTCCTGGAAGTGGCAGCTTAAGTCTTGGAGGGGAATCAGGCTTCTAAATCAGACCAACAGGTTTAGATCTCTTTTCCACAGACAGCCTAACCACTTGGAGCCTCAGTTGTGTCCTGTTTGAAAGTGGATATTGACAGTTTTTGTATTAAAGATGCCAGGGCACTTAGAGCTGGACTGATGAATGTTGTAGATGACTGATCTGGATCCTGACAAGGCAACTCTAACAAGAGGGACAGGAACTAGAAAAACAATTGTTCTCATGTAGAATAGGGTCTTATTTCTTCTCGTGGGCCCATATTCAAACAATCTTTCTCAACCAGCGTTCCATAAAGCCACTACTGGTGGGTGGGGATTGACTGAAGGTTGGCCCTGGTTTAAGATGAACAGGATTTAAAAGCCTGGTGCCTCAGCTCAATAAGGCAGTGCCTTTGGAGGGGTTGTAATTAGGAACGAAGTCTGTCTTTCCAGCCCTTTACTGCTCAGCCTCTCCTCTAGGTGTTGTGTTCTGATCTGACACCATATATTTGAAAGAGGCGAACACACACTGGACTGTCTAGCATCTTAGAGAGTCTCCGCAGAAGTTTGTTAAATAACTGATTCCTAGGGATCAACCAGAATTAGGCCATGTGGGACCTAGTTGGAACTGGGATTATTTACCCTGGAAGAGATTTAGAAGGGCATGAAATCCCCAAAGGACTCTATTTCAGGAAGAGGGACTAGACATGGTCTGTGTGGCTTTTGAGGACAAATTTGGGATCTCTGGTGGGCTAGGTATCTTCCTCCAGGGAGTAGGCTTTGTGTTGGAGCTAAACAAGATGGCATGGCTGCTGCGGACGAGCTCATTTGGCAGTGGCAGTGTGTGAACAGAGGCCCAACAACCTCCACAGGCTGTGGTGAAGGGCTCCCAGGTTGGACCGAATGACCTCTGAGAATTCTAATCTCAGGAATTGGGCTTTTGTATCACTGTATCCATGAAAAAAAGTGAAATGTTTGTGGGAGACCACATGTCTGCATGTGTTTCTCTTCCACATTCATATGGCTCCAGCAGGCCCAAGGATCACATCAGAGCTGGGAGGGTCCTGGGATACCTTCTATCCTGTGGAGATAGTTTTAAAAGCATATTTATTTCAACCTATAAATAGGGAAATGCGGAAGGTAGAATGAGAAAGCTTTGTCTATATCTGGTCTAGATAGGAGATAGACTAGAAGAACTGTTTTAGCTCTTCTTTCTGTTTGTAAACAAAGAAATGGAGGCCTGGACTGGGACAGGGCCCTTGCTTAACTTGGATCAGAGGCCCAGCTAGGACTTGATTTTTGGCTAATATCTGGTCAGGAGACTTGTTAGTCTAGATAGATTCCACATGACTCCCACAAGATCCTTTTCTGCTGCAGGCCTTGGGCACTTGAGAATGGAGGCTCAGAGATGGATTTGGGGGTGGAGGTTGAGGGGCAGGGTTGGAGTGGGTGGAGGGCGGAGTTGTCTCCAGAAAGGCTTGGCTGTATTTACAAGGTTTATCTACAGTCTCTGCTAAGACCCACTCTGGACGAAGTGGCCACTAGGTGGCGCTCCTGTTACAAGCGCAGTGCCATGTGGGCAGCGTTTTGAGTCTAAAGACTGGGCTGTCCCCTGGAAGCCATGGGTGATCCTGTCATGTTTTTAGGTGAGCTGAGTGTCCTAATGGAAGGTGAAAAGGTCTGTCCCTTTTCTGCCAATATTCTGTCCATCACTGAATATCCTCCTGTGGACTTTTACTTTTTGTCTCCCTTCTTGGCTGGCCAGACTCTGATCTTAGCAATTTAAGGGTAGAGTCGAACAAATAAAAATGCATCTAGAATGACTAGGACAGAGAGCAGAGTTGCAGAAATGGGATGCTGCTGGGAAGTGTTGACCCTCAGAGCTAGGAAGGGTGGTGGAAATTCTGAGAAGTTTTCCATTTAAGGTGAGCTGAGCTGGCCTAGTAGGAAGAGGGAGGCTTGGGTAGGTGTGGAGGAGCAGGCACTTGAGGGGAACATCCTGGTAGAGGTTTAGGGGTGGGCAGAGCACTGAGAGAAGAGTGAAGTGGCCTATGCAGGCCGAGGAGGGTGTCAACTTAAGAAAGTTCCAAACCTGTAGAAAATTTTTATGTTTATTTGAGCCAAGCTGACAACGATTACCAGGAAGCAAAAACTCAATGGATTGAGAAAAGGCTCCAGAGAATGGCAGTTTTGCAACTTATTTTATACATTAGAATAAAAGGAGGAGATGTTAAAAAGGTTACATGAAATCCACTGGTGGTAGATTAGGGGGTAGGAGAAAGCCAAGGGGGTGGTAATCGGATTGGATAAAAGGTAAAACAGACACATACTTCTTTTACACTGGTGGGTACAGGATAGTTAATAATTAACATTTATAGCACATAGAAATGATATGTGGGAAACAAAATGACAATGTGGGGTTCTATGGTCTTGTGCTCTTGTGTGGTTGTGCCCTCAGGGGTATGGAAAAGATTATTCTGACATTTCAAAGATATGTTATATTAGATGCAAAAAGACAGGAGATAGGCTCATTTAAAGTAGAGATTGACCTTTATGAAGGAAGCTACAAGCCTAGGACATGACTACCTGCCATGACTGGCCTTTAGTTAAGAATTTTTATATTCAGACTACCCTATGGTTGTCAGGTTTAGCGTGTGGCCCCTTTTTTGTCTACAAGGGTTTCTTCTTTGCGCTTTGCCTGGTTCAGTCCTAAGCCCTGACATGGTCTTCCAAGAGTTGATCTGAATACAGTTATAACTAAGGCTGTTGTGGCCATGCTCTTGCCTATGAAATAGTTATCTGCCTGCACATGGCGAGCACACAGTAAGGTGAAATTTTCAGATGTGACCTATATATCCAGAAACATCTTACTTTTGTATTATTTGCTAATATTTTAAAACTGAGAATTTCAACAAAAACTCAATTTTCAGCTTTTCTTGAAAAATCAAACTGCCTGTCATACTGGGTATATTTTCCATGGCCCCATGGGTTGGAGCTGAATAGCAACTGCCCTGTAGACAGGGCATGTGCCCTCGCAGTGCTCTCTAACTCCCCGCTCCACCTTGCTTTACTTTTCTTAGGATTTTCCTGGTCTCTGCCCATGCAGTGGGTGAGGCGACGTGGGGAAGAGTAAGAGAGTTGCTGTTGATAGTAGCCAGAAGGCCTATGTGGGCACCAAGCTCTCAGGCCTCATAGCGGGGTTGGATCTAGCATGAAGGTCCGTCGTGGGCTTGGGCTCCTTGTGCCTCCATCCTTACATTTCCCATAGACCTCTTGTTAGGGGTGGGTCACTCCTTTGAAGACCAATTGCAGCCATGGAATCAAGGCTGAGGAGGGATTTAGAGGAAGCTTGGAGAGTGGAGGAATGCTCTGAGTAGGGCCCTGAAAGGCTTTGTTTGGAAGGCTGAGCAGGGCTCTCAGGGCCAGTGTTGCAGCTTTGTGGCTGTGAACCTCAGGGCTGTGTGTGTCTGTTTCTTTGATTCCACATGGGGTCTTCTTGGTTTTGGCTATACCTTAGCTGCCCTACAGGGAAGACCCCTTCAAGGTGTTTTCTCCTAAGTAGGAGCCTCCACATCATTTTTTTCTCTCAGTCTCCTGCCTGCACTCCTCCGTAGGTGGAGTTATGGGGAAGGGGAGGCAGGGATGTACCTCCCCCTCAGCATTCACATCTGTTGCTTCCTCTGCTGGTCTAGTTCTAGCCTTGTGAGTGGGGATTGTGCCCCTATCCAAGCCCCCAGTGAGGCAGGCAGTCTCCTGTCACCACCTGCATCATTCTTATTTGATTTCCCTATGCTGCGTCAGGCAGGGAGTCCATGCCCAAACACTGGTTCTGTGCTCTCCCCACACCATAGAGGGGTACTTGCTCCCCTCTATGCCCAGATTCTAGCTATCCTCTCCCTCTGTGGAGCTACTTACTACCAAAATTGTATGCCCGGTTCTCACCTTCACTGGCTTTCCTGTAGCCAACTAGGAGTGGGGCTGCCATCTGGCCCTGGCCCTTTGCCCCTCGATTGGCTGGCTCAGGGATGCCCATTGGTGGTAAAGCAGGTGCTGGGCTGGGTGTGGAGGAGCCCAGCCAGAGGGCCACCCTGGGACATGAAGTGGAATGGTCTTCAGCAGTACCCCCTCACCACCACCCCAGTCCATTTTCATCTGCTGCCCTGTTGCTTGGGAGGCTGAGCCTAGCCCCTGGCCTGCCCTTCAGCCCAGCACCTGGTAACCTGGGGCCTGTCTGGATCTTCCCAAGGATCATTCGGATCTAGACTCCAGCCTAACACAGGAGACAGTAGCAAAAGGGTGTGTTGCACTGAGAGCGTTAGGATAGAGAAGAGAAGGGTGTAGGCCCCAGAAAGACTGCCTGAGCTCTAATCCCAGCCCTTCTCCAACTAACTGTGACCTTGGGGACATCACATTCCCTCTCCCTACCTTGGCTTGCAAAAGGAGCCAAATAGTAGCACCTACTCATAGGATTGCAAAGATGAGCCAAATTAAAATGAGGCTATGAGCCCGTAGCAACCTCAGAGTTAGCCATTGCCATTGGAATCAGAAAACCAAGGTTCCCATCTTGGCTGCACTAGCTGACCTTGGGCACACCCCTCTCTCTCCCTGTGCCTTGGTTTCCTTCTCTAATATGGGGTTATACTCTCTCACTGAGGGAGAGCATGTAGGCCTGCAGGGATAATGTAGGCAAAGTGGGCTGTGTGTTGTGAGTTGCTGTGCGCATGGGCAGTGTTATCATTAGTTCTGAATGCCCAGTTCTTAAAGGCAGGGCAGGCGATTTCTTAATTTGCTTACTTTTGCAGAGAGGGCCGAACACTGGGGGCGATACAGCTCAGCAGATGAGGCCCTGGGCTGGAAACAGTGTCAGTCTCGGAGGCTAGCCTGGGCCAGGACATGATGCTAGCTTCAGGGCCACAGGTGTGAGTGCAGGCCTAGGGAGGGGCTCTTGGACTGTCCACAGCCTCCCTCTCTTTGGGGCAGTATACCTCTGGGCATGATGAAGCTGTAGGCCCCACAGAATCTGCCAGGACCTAGCCCTGCACTGTCTCTGGAGGCATCTTGATTTCACCTTTTGGCCTGTTGGGGTATCTTGGGGAAGAAGGAGGGGCTAGCTGGAAACAAAAATTGGAATGGGAAAGTAACAGTACTTTCCCGGCTGTGGATCAGGGCAGAGGGCTGGAACTGGGGCTGGGGCCAGGGCAGCCTGCTCCCTGTCTTAGCTGGTGTCTGCACTGTGTGAATCAAGCCCAGCTAGGTTTGTGGGTCCTGGAGGCCCACATGTACCTCTGCTACCTCCTCCTTATTTGTCTCCTCAGTGCAGTCCACATGGGAGGAGACATCCCATAAGCACAGGATAAGTGGATTTCCCATCTGTGGCTCCCTCAGGCACAGGCCAAGGTAGATGGAAAGTCTGGCCTTCTCTGGGCAGAACTGATGGGAGAGTTGCCTGGGCTGCTCAGGTCACTGCAGAGGACTGGACCTGGATTCTGCAGGGGGTCCCCACAGGGTCCTCAAGTTGCTTGCAGTAGCCCAGCCCTATGCTCCTGGTAAGCAGATCCCCTAAAGCTGGCCTGACCCTGCTTCCCCACAGTGAGTCCTGGGCACACAGGATGCTCCCTTCTCTTTCTGTTTGGGTAAAGGGGCTTCTTAATTATATCCCCCTCCACTCACATGGAAATGAGTTTGGATTTTCTGAGCACACACCAGCTGGCTGGGGGGAGGCAGCCCAGAAGGCTGCTGGCTGGGTAAGGGGGAGAGGAGAGGAAGAAGGGGAGGGAGCCAGGCCAAGTAGAGAAATAATCAGTGTTCTCACAACAGAGCAATGGTGGGGCGCTTAGTGCTCCCCACAGTTCATCGACCCTCTGCGCCCGAGCCAACTCTGCGCTCCAGCAAACCTTACCCCGCCCCCACTCCCCACCTCCCGCCACGTCCCCCTTAGGGAGATGCATCTTGGTCCTGCTTATAGGTTTTGAGCGATGTCCATGCAGGCCAGCCTATCCTCTGA
>JAQQSQ010001765.1:0-11980 GCA_028627145.1 Eidolon dupreanum
ACTGGAATATGGGGAAAGGGGCCTAATTTTCCATTCACCCGTTTGCCGTCTTTGCATGTGGCCTGTTGGCTCCAGGACTGTCTGGGCCAGAATTTCCCCTTGGCCCTCACCCCATCTTTGCTCAGTCCTCTTCCTTTTCTGAGCCCATATCTGGGTGTGAGAGGCAGGTCCCTGCTGGGGACACCTCCTTCCTGGTCTCTAGGACTCCCGTCTTCTCGACCCTTCCTCTCCTGCTGCTCCTCGGTCACTCCAGAGGCACAGTTTTCAAGAAAGAATCGCTCTGGAAGGGCTTGTGGTCAGGCTGCCTGTGTGTTGCAGAGAGCACACGGCTCGGCCACCTGCTGACAACAGGCGGAGAGAGATTCCCTGGGGAACAAACCCGAAGCCTTGGTGAGCTATTCAGTGTGCTGAAGGAGCAGGTCACAGGTGGAGAAAGGTTGCACCCCAGATCTTTCCCAAAGGGCCGGGACCCTCTGGGCTGGAATTTCCATATCATCCATCCAGTGAAACATGAATCGCCACTACCCTTCAAGCACATTTCTGATTTCCTACACTGCCATCTTACTGCCAGTTTGTGCCTCAGCTTCCTCATCTGTAAAACGGGCTTATAATCCACACATACCTGTAGGAGTGCGGTGAGCATGGATGAGATACGTGAAAGCACTTTAAACAGTGCCATGCCCCGGGAAGCATGGTGTCAATAGCAGCGGTTATTATGGTTTTTGAAGTTATTATGAGAGGCAGAGTTTGTGTCTCTTTTATACGTTTTAAGCTTTGTCTCTTTGGTCCTGATCAATTTTAGGTCCAAAAGAGAAGATCTCGAGCTTCGGCAATAATCCCAGGGTGAAAAATAATACAAATGGAGCCACTTTAAAATGGAATTGGGGCTGCCTTCCTAGAAGAATTGCCTTGCTTGTCTTACCCCTCAAAGCTTTAAACTGTTAAAACAGGGCAGCTAGCTTATCTGTACCTATAGACATGCCTTCCTTCTTTTGCTGTAACTGTTCTCCTTCCCTTTCTCCTAAATACCCCTGACCTTTGCTTCGTCATCTATCTGGGCTTCTCATTAAATCAGTGCTTCTGGAATAGCTATTCTTTTGGATCTCAAATAAATGCTTGAGATCTCACTTTGGCCTTTACTTTTAGGTTAACAGCAGAGGCCCCTGTTGATGGCAGGCCCTGGGGAAGGGCATGGCCAGAGTGAGTTTGCTTCTGAGTTTTCACTGAGGGGAATGATTCCGTAGTGAAAACACAAGAAAGCAGGTGGGAATTCCCTGGGCTTTTAGGAAGTACTGTGGTTCTGTGCATAGTGTAAGCCTTCTGTTTGGGTTTGTTGAATTGAGTTGAATTTAACAAGGGAGAGAGGATTAGATTAGAGACATTATCTGATGATGAAATGCAAGCCAAAATGATCCTGGAGTCAAAATGACCCTGCTTGTACTCCAGGAGTGATTGGCAGGGAGCCTGTTCTAGGACTTCATGGACACTCAGACGTGGATTTGCACAGTGGGTTTACCCCATGGGCACGGGGAGCTCCTGTGTGGCCTCGAGGCTCCTCCTGGAGACCCGGAGTAGATTCCTCTATCTGTCCCAAGGGTGGCAAGGTGGGCTCTCAGGGACTGGACCCACATTCTTCAATTTTACTCAATAATTCAATCAATAAATAGGTCTGAAAACATCAACCGCACGTCAGGCTCAGTGCTCGCCCTCAGAGCTGCAGGGAAGGGATACAAAGATGAACGAGACAGGGTTCTGCCTCCCCGAAGCCTGCATTCTAATGGGGGAGGCAGAACATAAGCAACAACCATTTGCAACAGTGCGGCATGGAGGTGTAGGAAGTCAGGCGATGAGAGGAGAGAGGAAATGAGACGGGACGTCACCTGCAGAGTTCTTAATCTTCTAGCAGGAAATGATATGAGACATCGCTTAATTTTTTTAGCAAACCTACTTGAGTCTTCTTCTCTCTTTTCTTTAGGAAAAAGACCCTCTCCCTCAAATCTTGATAATTGCCCCGAAACTGGTGACCCAGATCCTCTTGCTGTTGATAAGGGTCATCGGCCCATTTTAGCAGAAATGGTGTTAGGCCAGACAGGGCCCTAAAAGTCTGGGAGGGGAGGGGACTTTAGGCCAAAGGTCTTTTTCACTCTTTAAGAAATATATTAACCAAGCCTGTTTCCCTTTACTCGCTTAATAGGCAAATCAATAATAGAAATGAACAGATATATGATTTATATAACAAGTTTAGATTTTCTTTTCCTTGACTAGAGACTGAGGTGGCACTTCAGCAGGAAACCCAAGATCCCTAACTAAGGCAGAAAGGGAAAAGCTCCATGAAACCCCAGTAGGCAGGGGCGACGGCCCTTCTCAGCAGGAAGCAGATACAGAGGAAGAGAATTCCCGTCCCAACATCCATACTAATAATAAGGGGGTTCACGGCTCTTAGAAAAGAGTTAGGCAGGAGAGTTAGGGGGCTTTGGGTCTGCCTGCAAAAACACTGAGGTCATCCCATCCTAGAAGGGGTCTGCCCTAATCTGCCCACAATTATTAAGCAAGCCAGAAGGCATTTTTAGGTCAAAAGTAACTTCCAGAAGGAAACAAGTAAGCAGAGAGTTAGGCACCAGTTTGAACCAGTCACTCACACCTGCAAAACGAAGATCCCAACCTTCAACTCACCTGAGCCTCATTATACTATCATTATAATATGATGCATATGTCCAGAAGTTCATTATATCATTATAACAGACTGAATTCAGGGAACGAACGTGAATGGAAAGCAAATGATGAATCACTGAGTCCTGTCAATCTTAATTGTCAATCAAGGAAGCTCATCCCTCTAAGAAAAGTGACCGTCCACAGCGAATAGGGATAAAAACCCCCGAAGGCTTTGTCACCAGGCCTTTTGAACCATGCTTCTCTCGCTCAGGCCCGCTTCCAGGAAGTGCACTTTCCCTGCTAATAAAGTTTTCCTTTCTGCTGTATTTCGGTGTCTTGCTCAGTTCTTTGTTCGAGACATCAAGAACCTGGACAATGTGCTGGGGGAGGATCCCCACTCTCCGGTAGCAGGACTAACTGCTCATGGGTAGGAATTTGACAGCTGGGACTTCATTCATTCATTCAGTAAATATTTATTAAGCACCAGCTACTCCTAGGTATTGTGTAGACACTGGCAAATGCAAGGGAAAGATGTCCCAGATGGAGGGGACGACATGAGAGAAGACCAGTGCGTAGGAGAGGACAGCCCTATGGAGGAGCCTGGCTTCTTCCAGAGGATTTGGAGCTGCACGGTGACTTCGAGGCTGTCACCGCATCCCCGCAGGACAGCCTGGGCCAGAAAGCGCCTGTCTACCTTGCTTACTTTCACACATTGTGCCGTGATGCTACGTAAGGTGCTTTTTCTTTCTATACCAGAGGGGAACAATTTGAGACTCTTCCCCAGGTGGGGCAAGGTCCTTGGCCTCCAGAGGTCCAGGCTGTGTAGTCATGTCCCACGCCCCCGCAGGGCTGAGAGACACCTTTGTGGCTGCTGCCCAGCAGTGGGCTGTAGACCCTTGGTGCCGCCAGCTGCGGCCTCTGCAGTTGTGTTCTTGCCCCTGGGGGTGAAGAAGAGAGGACCAACCCTGGGAACCACAGAGGCTCAGGAATGTCCCCCTGCAGCTAAGAAGCAAGCCAGAGGCATGGCTGATGGAGCGCGGTGGGCTTCCCACTTCCACCTGTATCCTCGAAACATTTACTACTAATTAATTTCTGAATTACACAACAATGCACTTCCTAATTACACAGGGGGAGCAGTAGCAGCTATAAAGGGGTCGTTATCTATAGCACAAGTGATTCTAATAGATGCTCTCCCAGAAATGAGAGGAAGGGAAGGGGGTGGGGGAGGAAGGAGAGGGAGGGAGAGCGAGCAGATTGAGAGGGAAAGGCTCCTAGTCTCAGAGGCTGGCTGTCGTCTGGCGCTCAGCTGTCTGGGGACCTCGGTCACCCTTCCAGGAGACACGCAGCAGTCTCTGGGCTCAGAAAGGAAAGGCTTTCTCAGGAATCCTGCCAACTGTGCGAACACCAACACGGAAAGGTAAATAATAACACTCAGACGTGATGCAAACATAATTGTAGCCTGACATTATGAAGAGAGAGACTCACTGGGAACTGGCTATGTTTTCATGTCTCAAAGTCCCATTGCATTGTGGTGATTAAAGCAAAGATGCTAGGTACTCCTTTTTTTTTTGCTTTTGCTGCCCTGTGGATTTTTTTTCTGTATTTATACCACGTTGGATAGCACATGACAACAAGTGGCTTTCAGATCATGTTGGAATATCTGGATTATCGAATGTTTTTTAGGCTCATGAAACATTACTGTGCAGAGAAGTACGCAAGGCGGGGGGCTACAGACACAAATGATCATGATGTGATGTCATGTGACCATGCTGTGATATGATCCCCGTCTTTGTGTATGTCACAGGTGTAAAAGCACGTGGCTTCAACATGAGGCAATGGGACAGTGGTAGGGACGAGCCTAGGGAGCCACGAAGGCCTTAGCTCCATCTTGGGGTTCAGGCAAAGCTATGTAGAACAGAGGAGAGTGACACAGGAGTTCCCTCCTCTCTTACCTAGTTCCTGAGGGCCCTCAGCACCTGGCTCACAGGTAGAAGCCCAGGTAGGAAGGCTGTAGCCAATGGGTGGTTAATGCAAGTGGGAGGTTGTATCTGCCACAGTCCATCCGGAGACAGAAACCACAGCAATTATTCGATCAGAAATAATTGCTAGGTATAGGTTAACTGGGTATAAAGTTATAACTGGTAATTGAGTGGACAAAAAGAATGCTTAGAGATATCTGGAGTAGTGGCCGTAGCAAGCTAACTATGCCTAGAGCTGAGTGAATAAAAGGAAGAGGTTGGAATTATTAAAACTTGGAAACTTAGAGGAGAGACTCCATTGGGTTGAAACTCAGACTTCTGAGAAGCTGGTGTCTGGAGTCAGAGAGACTACGTATGCCTCATGGAGGCAGGTTTTACCATTGTAGGAATAATTGCAAGGTGGATTCTGCTGCTGCTAGCGCCCCCTGTTGGTAGAGCCTAATAGGGACCCAGGTGGGAACTCAACACAGGGCACGTAGATTCAGGTGGGGTGGTCCAGGATTAGGGCTTTGCCTAACCGAGAGATATACCCGCTGGGAGACCATCCAGGTGTGTCCATATGACCCCAGCACATTTTTGGCCTTGAGCTGATCTGCTCATGGTCTCTGGGTTTTCCAAGGGGACATTTCCTTAAGGGGACAGCTCTGAGCCAACAGGGGAGGCTTAGTGGCAATCTTGAGGCTCCCACTTCCCCGGCCGAGGAAAGAAGAGGTTGTACTTCAGCAGGGGCCTTCTGAAGGCGGCTGTCGTCACAGGGCTGGGAGTCAGGAGACCCGAGTCCTTATTTGGCTGTGTCATTAACTGTGCAGTGATCTTTGGGAAGTCACTTCCCAGGACTCTCAGAGCCCATGAAGGCTATGCTGGATTTGCGTCCTAGTTCTTGTGGGCTGCCGCGGAGGGCTTTGTCCAGCTCCCGGGCCCTACTGGGCCCCAGGGTGATGTGCCCTAGCAGAGAGGCTGCGTCCTGCACCCCTGTCCCCTCCCCAGGCCCTCCGCCCCTTCCCTGCAGCCTGGGGTGCTGCTCTGCATTTTAAGTGTCGAGTTGATTATTACGTTTGAATTCAGTGTCCACAGATTCTTTTATTTTGTTTCACATGCTGAGTCTCTGGAGCCCAATATGCAAATGTATGGAGAGTAATATGCAAATAAGAGTGTAGGGCATCAAGCCTGCTGTCAGGGGATCCAGTCTCCCTGCTGGCTCTACACTCCAGCACCAGCCCCCGGCTCCCCAGTGACTTTTCCAGGCCTCAGTTTCCTCAACTGTCATGTGAAGGGATTGGGCTACGGTGGGAAGCTAAGAACCTAGGGTCGTGGGGTCATGTCCGGTGAAATTTCCATCTCCCTACCCTCGTTTGGCCTTTCCTCTCCATCCCTAAGGTGTGCTGTTAACAACAATAACAGCTAACAGTAGTTGTGCTTTCCCTATGCCCAAATTTCCATGAAATGTTTTATGTATTATCTCACTTAATCGAGAAAGCCTTGAGGCTGAGAACCAGGGTTGTGGCCAGTGAGCTGCAGAGCCCAGCTCTGCCACCCGCTGGCCGTGTGGCTCTGGGCCACCTGGTTAATATTTACCTTCCTGTCCCTAAATATTCTCATCTGAAAATAGGAATAATTATTGTCGCTATCACATGGGGCTGTGTTCAGGATTAAACGAACTGCTGCATGTGTTCAGAGCAGTGTCTGGCACATGGCGAATACTTTGTCAGAATCTAGCTGTTCACGCTACAGATCACAGCACTGTTATTCCCACTGGCCGCTGCGGAAGTCGAGGCTTAGGGAGGTTAGGGCAGGTGGCCGTCTTAGCTCGGGCTGCTCTGACATAGTGCCATAGGCTGGGGGGGTGTATAAACAACAGACATCTGCGTCTCACAGTCTGGAGGCTGGAAGTCCAAGGTCACGGTGCCAGCGGGGCTGGGGTCTGGGAAGAGTCCTCTTCTGGGTCGCGGGCAGCCACCTTCTCATTGTGTCCGCATAGGGCGGAAAGAATGAGAGGCAGCTCCCCGGGGTCCCGTTTTTAAGGCACTAATCCCATTCTTGAGGGCTCCACGTGGCCTCATGACCTAGTTATCTGTAGATGACCCACCTCCGAACGTCACCACATTGGGGGTTAGGTTTCAGCACATAAATGTTGGGGGGACACAAACTTTCAGTCCACTGCAGAGGCCAAGCTGGAAGGCAAGCCCGTGACGGTCCACGTGTGCACACTCCACACCGCGCCGTGCTCCCGAATGGTTCTCTCTAGCCCATTCCTCAGCACGAGGTTTGGAGCCAAGAAGTGTGTGTCCCCGTCCCCGTCCCCTTCCCTCAGGGCCCCGTCCAGCTGTTCTTTGAGACGCTCAAATTGAGAGCAAAACAGTCGACATGTTAATTCACAGATTTTCCCATGGAGCCGAAGGGAGAGAGGTGAAGGGCAAAGCCAGCCGGGGACGCGGGTTTTCACGGCCCGCTGCGGCCCTCAAGGCCGGGGACTGGAGTCGAGGGGCTGTGGCCCGGGGAGAGGCTCCCGGCGGGCCCGAGGCCACGCTGCCCAACCACACGCTCCGTTCCCTGCGCGCTCGGGCTCCCGGGGTGCACGCACTCACTCAGGTGTATCTACAGGACTAATGAATTCTGCCAGCGTGATCATCAGCAGGAACTGAAAAGTTGACCGGAGCTAATTCTTTGCAGGCTGCAATGTAATTAATTTAAAACGACTTATTTAGTGGAATGGCAATGAGGAGGCTAACGTCATCTCCCCAGATGACAAACCTATTAGTTGCGTGGGGGCTTCGGGGGGAAGCAGGGAGGCCGGTGGCACCACAGACGTGTGACCGTCCTGTAGGCAGCCTCCCCGCAGTCTGGCCGCTGCCTCGTGCTGCTGGACAATGCTTCTGATACGTCCTTCGTTGCCGTGGCCTGAGGGACAAGCCCGCCTCCGGCCATGTGGCGTTGGACCAGCCACTCAGCCTTCTGGTCCGTTTTCTCGCCTGTCAACCGGAAACGGCATAGCCACCTCCTGTTACTGCTCAGGGCTTCCTTCTGTCAGTGGCTGCGTGAGTACTGGAGATGAAGACTTTCTGAGGCTCTCTTTGCCGTCCACTCTTAGCTTGGGTGCCCTGTTGCTTCTCTTCCATCTTTTGCTCGGCTTTTAATTCATGCTGGCTGGCGTCTTCTATGTGGTCTCATAAGGCTGCTTAACCCATTTCTGGAATAAAGCGGAGGATAAATAAGTTATGAGTAGTTGTGAGGATTAAGTGACGATTGCAAAGTGTCTGTGCTTTATAGCTGCTCTGTCTCTCTCTCCTTGATGAGATTCCATCGCCTGGCCCCCACCCCAGGTCGGGGAGGGCCACTCGGAGGGAGGGACGCACAGCTGGGCGGGGAGGACCCCGACCCAGTGAGCAAACGCGGGAAGCAGAGTTTGAGGGGGTCGAGGTCTGAGCTGAAGATGTGATGCAAGAACTAGGTCCCCAAAAAGTCAAAAGTCAGACGGAAAAGGTGGAACTGAGGCACGAAGCGGGGGGTGAACTTCAGGGGAGCTGATTTTAAGGGGCGTCAAGCGGATGTCTGTGGGTTCTCGCCCACAGCTGTGGCTGCTTTCGTGGGGTGTGTGGGGGACTTAAAAGGAGTCAGTGTAGGGGAACCGGTTCGGATCCCACCTGGTAAGTGTGGGGTTCAGATAATCTAGGAGGTTTCTGCGTATCCAAGAAGGATGAGAGAGGGGGTCCCGGGGAGACAGGGCACCACAGAGCCCACAGGGACGACCTGAGCGCTGCAGGCCGGTGAGGGGCTCTCGTGGACAGAGTCAGGGGACCAGCCTAATCGAGGCTCGACAAACCCTCCGCAGCATCGCCGCCGGCCGAACACGCAGGACGTGTGAGCAAGAGAAGCCCAGGGAAGGGCGGCTGCAGGCGAGATCGGCACCAGGCCTTTGGTCCCCCGAGCCAGATGTCAGAAGAAGTACATCGGGCTCTGTATTCCCTCGGCAGAGAAACCGAACCTCTCAGTGGATCAAAGATTCTTTCTTTGAGCAGAAGTCTAGCTCTGTGTTTTAAGCCTGATAAACATGAAGTATTTAGAAGCAGCAGACAAGGAGAAAGCATAAGCAAAATTCCAGAAAAATGTCAGATGCGTACTGACTAAAAACTGATTCAGACCAACTCTGAATGCCCGTCTCCGAGCCGTGTGACCCTGGACGGGTGACTTAGCCTCACCAAACCTCAGTGTCTTCATCTGAAGACAGGGTGTTAGCGGCTCCTGCTGGCCCGGGCGGCTGTGAGGACGAGAGGAAAGAATGCAAGGACAGCTCTGGGACCAGGGACAGGCACGGAGCCCACGCTCCGTCAACCTCCGCTCTTCTCACGACTGAAAGCGAAAGCCCCATTCAAAAGAAAATTTAGAAGTGTTTTTTGTTCTTAAATGATACATTTTCTTCCTCTAACTTTTCTTGATTGTGGGAGGCACTTAATCCAGAAAACAGAATAGCTTCTTTTGTTATCAGTTACTTCTCTCTGACTGGAGAAGTGCTGGTTCTCGTAACCAGACAAAAGCTAAGAGATGCCAGATAGCTGAAGAATTCTGAGAGCTCCCTTTGAAATGAAAATGTAAAACATTGTGCAGCAAGTTCTATTACATTTAAAAATACTAAGTGACCAGAGACTCACTTACACCTAATTTACCAAATATGATCATTTTAAATGCAAACAAATTAGACACAATCGATTTTTCTAATTAGACACAATCGATTTTTCTATTTCCTCACACTTACAGGAGACTTAAAAAAATGCAACTTCCATGAGTTAGCAGGGCCCTACTTCGGGCCTGTTCTGCTGGGCGGGGGATTAGTGGGTCTGGGCCTGTGCTCTAGGTTGTTGGTGCTAGGAAGAGAAGATACTGCCGAGGCCTCTGGTCCCCTCCCTGGCCCTGGAAGGGAGCAGAAGCAGCGTCTGTCTTTATGGGGACAGAGAGGGCAGGGCCCAGGGATGCGAGAAGAGAATCAAAGAGAACACGGGGTTACTTCTGCCCCTGAGTGTTCCTGAGTTTGGGAGCACCTGGAGAGAGACACCAGCTTTCTCAGGAGAGACACCAGGCACGGTAGTGCCATGCCCCGGTGAGGAGCTGCTCTCAAGAATCTTTTGGGCAGTGGTCATCAAAAAGGAGGGTGGCCGGGCCAGCACTGTGTGACATTGCCTTTTCAAGACTGCTGAGTTGCTTACCTACCACTCGTCCAGCCGATTTCCAGCTTCTAATTTTTCTTTCCTAAAAAAAACATTCCTTGTGTGGGCAGGGGCCGTCGGGGAACCCCGTACCCTCCCCTTGATTTTGCTGTGGACCTAAAACTGCTCTAAAATAATTGTCTTAAAAACAGAAACAGAGCTCAGTGGAAATGAATGGTAGCTCATACAACGGGGCAGGAAAAAGACCGAACCCTAATAGTGACATGTGAAAGGCTTCACTGCTGTTTTAGCGGGGTTTAGGGCGGGAAAAAGGCTAGCTGCGTGCGTTCAAGCCGCTACTTTTACCCAGGAATCGGCCTTATACTTCAAGTGGGTGAGTTAAATTGTTTAGGAAATTGTTCATTTCATCCAAGTTTTTAACTTTATTGGCATAAAACTGTTCCTACATTTTCTCATGATGTCGAGAGCTCTGCTGTATTTGTACTTCTGTCCCGATGGATTCCCATTGAATTTTATTTGTATTTTTTCTCTCTTTGATCAAAGTTTGTCAGAGTCTTATCTATTTTCTTATCAGTGTCTCAAAAAGCCTTGGCCTCTCCCTGTTCCTGTCTGTCCCATTTTAGACCGGGCTCGGCTCCTCACCAGGCTGGGACTTTGTGTTTACTCTTTATTTTTTAAGCTCAGAGCCACGATGACAGAGTTGTCCTATGAAAGGCTTGTGTGATAACTTTTAATTCTATTTCTGAGATTTTTGTTTTTTTCACACTAAGGATGAAGTAGACTCAATATTGTCCTATCAAAGATAGAGGGAAATATATGGGTGAGAGGAGAGTTTGGCTTTGGGCTGCCCTTGAAAATGATGTCTACCTAACACTAAAGGCCACACTATTGGGAGAAGGAAAACTCCCCTTTATAAGCCTCCATGTTGCGCAGAGAGCAAAGAATTAGCAATCCTAGATAAGACGGCAAAATAATGGTTATGCTGTATCACCTTCCACTTTTCAGGGAATTAAAGGCAGTCATTGGCAGAATCCATGTCACCATAAGTATCCCACATCAGGGCTATTTTACCGTTTTAAGTGGATTTTCCTGCTGGTGATTTTTAAAACACACGCACACACTTCCTGCTGTCTGCATGTGGTGACGGAGAAATGAAGAACAGCGACAGCGTCTCTGTGGATATTTAATTCTCAGGACACCACAGGCGCCTCACTCCCAGGGACCTGCTTTCCGGACGTGAATTTGTGTCTCTGCCTCCAGCGACAATTTATTTCCTTGCCATCTACAGCGTTTTACATACATGACAATCACTTACGTGAAGAGATATTTATGTGGCACTTTGCAAAGTGCTTTAAAAACACAATTGCTCTTCAGCTATTCCACACAGCTCCCTTGTGAGGGGGAGCATGTCTTCACATCCAGCCCAGAGGATCCGGAGGCATGACGCTCCTTGCTTAGGCCCCACACGAAGACCCAGGCAGGAATTCTGGCTGCCACCCCGGGGCTGTCCGTGGCTCCGAGGATCTCTATTTGGGCTGGAAACTTCCTCTGCGGGAGACATTTCCATTCACACGGGAGAGGCAGAGGGGTCAGAAGACTGGCGCTTGGCCAGGACACCCAAGGATACTCACCTGTGTCAGGGAGCTTTGGGGCAGAAGAGTCTGTCTGTATGAAGGATGCCTTCGCTGAGGACACTCTTCCGGGGAGGTTCATGGGGGCTGTTATTCTACAATCACAGACGCTGGGCAGCATGGCTGGGACGTGGGTGGGTCCTGTCCAGGCACTGCCAGCGATAGGTGGAAGGCAGGTGGGCTGGTGTCCTTGGTCCTTGAGGCCAGAGCTGCTCCTGACAGGTGGTCGCAGCTGCAGAGGGCCCAGCAGCCCCCATGAGGGTGGGCCCCGGGGTGGGTGGTTTGGAAGGAAGAGGCGGGAGAAACGAGCCCAGCCCTCCCAGCAGGAGCTGCCATCTTCCCGCGGGCTCAGGCTCGGCATCTCTGTGAGGGCAAAGAAGTAGAGAGATTGGAGACGCACCTGCGGCTCCTCCCAGGAACCCTCCAGACCCCGGCTGGTGCTCTGAGTGTGAACTCACGGGGACGGGGGTCCCCTGCCTACTGCGTCCCTTCCTCCCCAGCCGGCAGGGTTGTTGGGGAAAGAGAAGAGTGTCCATGCCGTGACAAGGTGACCAGCCTC
>JAQQSQ010001766.1:0-11980 GCA_028627145.1 Eidolon dupreanum
GACTCCCTTGCTATAGCAAGTTCTGAAGACTTAGTCTTTGCTTGTTCTCATTTCAGTGGTCTTCACTTACTTCCATACAAGTCTTGAAATCAGGTAGTGTAAGTGTTCCACCTTTGTTCTTATCAAAATTTGTACTGATTATTCTAGAGCATTTGCATTTCTGTATAAACTTTAGAATCAGCTTTTCAATTTCTGCAAAAAGCTTGTCAGAATTTTGATTGGGACTGCGTTGACTTTGTAGATCTTCTGTATTCTGTTTTATTTTTGCCTCTCTTACTCTGTTCTTTTTTTCTGAAGCTTCTTTTATTTTTATGTTAAATTTTTCATATTCAGCTTCCAATTTATTATCATTTTCTTTCCCTCATGACTTTATCTTTTTATATATTTTTGCATGCTCTGAGATTTTTTATTCCATGCCACTAAATCAGGTCTCAACAGTGACTTTGAACATTCTTTCCCTTAATTCATCTACTAAACACTTTGGTTGAAAACCGTCTTTTATCTCTGGAAAATTTTTGCAGTAGGTGGAGTCTTGAGAAGGGTGGGTAGAGTATGTGCAGATATCCCTAAGATCTCTTTTTATTTTTCTTTTCAAATTGCCATCTGTCTCTTTTAGAATCTATCAAAGGCTGGTTCTGTGTTCTTTTTGTTTTTATTGATCTTTCTTGGGCTGTTCTGCCTCTTGAGGTGTTATTTACTTGGAGTGACTCTCCCTCCTCTTCTGTCTCCTGCACTCTTCCAGTCTGAAGGGTGGGAGTAGTTCACTCACCTGTTAAAACTCTTTCTAGACCGTTGGGCACTTGGGGATGTAGCACACACTGGAGCCTCTATTGATCTGGTCCAGTGTTCCCTGGCTCCACCATCTCTTCAGGTCCAACATTCTCAAGATCTACATTTTTTTGAAGGGTTTGGAGGGAGGTGGGGAATCCTTGTTCCAGGCTTTCTGACAGTCGTCTCAGTATGTCTTCCCAGTCCACAATAAAGAAATCTAATCTCTGGATTTCTTTCTAGGACTCCCACAAATTTGTACTCAATCACTAGAGGCCCTAGGCTTTGATTTAAAAGAGAAACATTCCAATTGAGACTAAGTGGAGAGGAATTGTATTCAAGTCACCAGTCCTTTGGAATCACTACGGGCATCTTTCCAGGTCTCTGGTTAGAGAACTCTCTCTTTTTAAGTGCTACAGACAGAGTCAATATAGGATTGAAAATGTGACTTAAAGGTCACCTAGTCCAGTGCCTCCTCTGATGAGTCCATTTCCTCTAAACCATCTTTGACAAGAAGTGGTCCAAATCTGCTTAAAGATCCCCAGTAACTCCAAGCTTGCTTTTCTGTTAGATTAGCATTTCTCAAAGCAAACTCCAAACTACCTCTAGATTCATATTTTCTTTTCATTCACCTTGGATCCATAGAGGTTACCCGTATTTTACCCATTTTTCCTTCCCTTTGGTCACTTACCTGCTCATTACTATTGCTATAGGTTCAAGGGGAGGAAAAGAACAGTTGCGAACTAATCAGCTTTGGAACTCCTTGGATTCTCTTATAAATTTTGTTGAGGGAGGAGATTAATGCAGTTCACTAAAATGATGATTTTATTTTATTTTTTAAATTTAAGTATATAAGTATAATTAGTACACAGTCTTAAATTGGTTATATATATTGGTTTCAGGTATACAATATAGTCATTTGACATAAAATGAGGATTTTGGATTAATCGTCTCTTCTTGGATTATGTTGACCAACTCTATTGTCTTTCTTTTTCTCCACTTAAAGTATTCCTTTTTTTTTTTTTTTACAACACGAAATGAGCTTAGCATTTTTTTTTGTGATTATGAAAATGATTCAAGCTTATTGGAGATAAAAGTGAATAGATATAAATCAGAAACTAAAAATATACTTCAAATCTCAATATTTTTAAGTATCCACTTCTCCATATATTTCTCTGTGTGCTCATAAATTTGTTATCAGATTATACATGTTGTTTTATAATATCCCCTTTCACTTAACACGATGTCATGAGTTTAGACTATAGAGTTTTTAGTGGCTATGTACAATTTGTTTTTATGGATTAAACTATAATTTATTTGCCCAGTACCCTATGGCAGATATTTTAGGTTGTTATTAAGTTGGTAATTCACTCTGTGAGAACAAGATAATGCTTCTCCAAATCTCTGTGTACTTATCTGATTGTCTCCTTAAGTTATTGGCATTGAGAATCTCCTTCTTTGGGAAAGGTAGTATTAATTTATATGTCCACCAAAAGTGCCACTGCTGGGCATTGCCAGTCTATTCAGCCTGGCCACTCAGAAGACTAAATGATTATCTATTTTTTAAATCTTAAATTGTTTTTCTATTATAGAGTTTATTTGATCTTTCTAGATAAAATTTAGAAGACCTTTGCCAAGTACTGGAAAAATCCTATTGAAATTAATACAATATATTCTGTCATTGATCTTGTTTATTCCCTTCATATATATATACACACACACACATATATATATAATTGATCTTGTTTATTCCCTTCATATATATATATATATATATATATATATATATAATTTTATTTTCTATCTTTCCATTTTATATTATAGCATAAGGTCTTTCCTCCCAATCTCATAAACTTTTTGGAGACATATTTAATTTCTATAATACTTCTCATCAAGGAAATGTAATTCATGACATAAATTTTATATTAGTCTCTCAGTGTTCAATAGATAAATCTTATTCCTTGATGTTAAAGATTATGTTTCTTTTTCTATTGATCTCAAGGCACCTAATACTAAAATGGATATATAATAAGAACTATATACTATTACTAATAATGAAAAAGATTTTGGCTCTACCTTCAGTTTCAGCAATAATGGGCTATATTGTCTCTAATAAGTTATCTACTCCCTGGTCCTCAGTTGTCTTATATCTGTAGAAAAGTAAATTGGATGATTCCCCCTCCTTTTCCTCTTTCAATGATGCAAATATCATTGCTCATATTTATTGCTATTTAAAATACGCAGCCATTGTGCAGGTGTATCATTTGTATTATCTTAGTTACTATTAACTACAAACTGTATAGATGGAGGAGAGTGATGCCCAGAAAGTCTGTGGTCACACAGCTAGTACATGGTAGCAATTAAACATGCGTTTATCTGTGTTATAAGGTCACTCTTCTGCTATATGCTGTTGTGATTACCAGGGTTTCTTCTAAAGCTAACAGTTCTGAAGGATGAGGGGAGTGTGTGCAGATGTCTCTGAGTTCTCTTCTTATTTTTCTTTTCAAATTGTCATTTGTCTCCAAGAATCTATCAAAGGTTGGTTCTATGTTCCTTTTATTTTGATTGACTTTTCTCTCTTTTGCTGCTCTGCCCCTTGAAAAAGGAGTTTGATATCTTTTCTAGGTTAGAATTTGATATCTATTCTAAGAGTTTGTCTTGCTTCTGTGATGGACAAGAGTGGACCATAAGTAAACAACCATGTCTAAACTCTACTCTTGGTTTATTATTACTATCGCCAAGTGTTACTTTCTTTATTTTCAGAGTTTTCTCTGTGGACAGCAGCAATTTTTCAGGAGGGCCATTGGATTCTTTCAGAGAGTTATAAGATGGAATCAATGGCCTCACAAGATTCCTATAGCTGTAAAGTTTTTTTGATTGTGAGGTATAGGAAAAGTTTTTCTTCTACCCTCTTAGTTTTGTGGCTGGAGTCTGCCAATTAAATTGACAAAAGAAATCTTAGCAGGAGAAAAGGCATACACATTTTTATTGATGTTAATATTTAAAATTTATGTGCAGAGAGGCTTCACAGAAAAGAAGTAAAACCCCAAAGAAGTGGCTAGACTACTGGGCTTATTTACCATTAAAACAAAGGCTGATAAATTATGGAGAGGTGACGAGATAAAGGAAAAGGAGGTTGGGCTTTCGGGAGTGATAAATTGTAGAACCTGTGACTAGGAAATATATGAAGAAACTAATGATAGATAAGAGTTGTTTAGTAAGCTTTGTTTATGCAGATCCATCTCAGTGCCATTTCTGTCTCTGGTGATAAGGATTGTTCTCCTTTCCTGGTTTGGAAGAAGGGGGACACCTTCACAAGGGAAATTTATGCCCTGCTTTTAGGCAGATTAGAGGGGAGGACAGAGAACATTTCCTAAGTCTGCTTTTTCTCAGTTGCTTTCAGCTCAAAATAATCCTTATGCTATAGTGGCATATTTCAAAAGTTGCATATTCTGATCTCCTTTAGAGTGAACATTGAATTCTAAACTCTAAATGTGGGAAAGGCCTTTAGTGTTCATTCCATCTAAGCTTCCATCTGATCCGTGGATGCTCCCACCACAAACTGTCTCCCTAACCTCTTTTCTTTGGTTTTCCTATTTTGTTGCCTCCTTCCTCTTCATCTTTTCCCTTGTTCTCTTTCACTTTCCTCATTGTCTTCTCCCTTCTTTCTTTTTCATTGTTTGGTGAATGCATCTAATGCTCAAATACATCTTTTCACCTCTTGGCTGATTGTCTTCTAAGTCCTTGAGGGAAATGGTTGATGTCACTTACCTATTTGTTTTGTTTTGTTTTTTTTTTTTGGTCAGGCAGCTCTGTCTGGGAACCTGGCTACATTTTACAATATTAATGATGTGCTGTAAGAACCTAACATAACATTTTATAACCCTATAACAAATCTTATTATCTGATGACAATGAGGTACAGTACATTAAATATTCATCAACCTTGGTTTACTTTAAAACTTTAACAGGGGATAAGGCACAGAGACTGCTTCAGATTAATTACTGTTCTAAATATATAGCTTAGTTTTCAATATTTGATATGGGTCTCATAAAACCATGATTGAAAACAATGCAGTATATCAATCAGATGCCTTGCTGACATGCACCATGAAAAAAATGCCCTGTTATTTTACAATGTTGTTGCTTCAACAGTGCCAGCACTAACTCAGAAGGTACATAGTTGTTCTTGCACTAGTTACCTAACAGCTCTCAAATTACTGAAGCTTCTGGCTTTTGCCAGTCCAAATAGTAAAAAGCAGAACCTTCAGCATATATAGATTGGCCTTTGTCAGAATATCTAGCTTCTTATAACAATGTCTTACTACAGAAGCAAACAGAAAATGAAAGAAAAGATACCATTATAGAAGCCAGTATAATATCAAGTACCCAGGCAAAATAAAAAAAATATGCAAAACCTCTATGAGAAAAACTATGCTGTTGGGGGTGGGGCAATATTCCAAATAATGAGTTAAAGGCAAGTCAGCTAATTAAGACGGTTGGATGAGCAGGACCACACAGAGACAGCTGTAATGGGGGTGCTTTTACAGTCTGCCAAAATGCTAGTACCCAGTATGTGGCCAGGCTGGAGGACAGATGTGAGCTGAAAGGCCACATTTGGCCAATGAAGTCCAGCCAGAAGCAAAGATCTGGATGTCAGCCAGGTGCTGACACCTACAGATGCTTAATCAGATGGCACCCATGTCGAGAGGGCCCAGAAATGCCAGCATGCGCCAGTGCCTGACTCCAGCTTTTCCCAGGCTAGAGTCAAGGAGAGAGCCAGTTCACGACTCTTTGCCATGTACTTGTTTCTGAGAAGAATTTTTGAACATTATCCTGAGGCTAAGTCTTTGGGATTAAAATTCAGTCCCAGCTGTGCTGATACTGGACATGAAATGCTACATGAAGGCCAAAGAAGTAAGTAAGTCAAGTCAGGCTCACATGGGCCCAGAGGTGGGTTCCGAGGGTGTGCATCTACTACCAGTCAGCTCATACCACTTCCAGCGCTCTGGGGAGTCATGTTGCGTTTGGAGAAAGAATGTTTCTCGGTCTTCAGACAAGGGCATTAGTTAAAGCTACAAAGTCTAAAACTTCTAGTAAAATAAAGGACAGTAAGAAAACCACTGAAAGTATTGGAGAATTCAGGATTCTCGGACGTGGGTCACTTCCTTGCCGTACTGAATTATATTTGGAGCAAGCCTGCTGTAAGCCAGAACCATAAACAAAGGAGCAAGCAAGCACACAAACGCCTGTCTTTCCTCCAATCATGAAAATTTTCAGCTGGCACTTTGGCTGGCCAAAACAGGTTAGCTTTCTCTAAAACATGGAAGGGTCTATTTGGAAAACATATGGTGGAGATCACTGGGTTTGTTCATGTTTAAATAGAATAGTTAGTTTTCTGGGATGTGAAAATAAGAGTCATACCCTAGGGTTGAACACCAAAATGTACACATTCCCTCCTACCACTATGGTTAGGATCTATTATTTTACAGATGTGGAACTGAGGTACATAGATGGAAAGGAACTTGACTAAGTTTGTCCAGGGAATGAGTGGCATACCAGACTATCTTCATCTCATGTCACATAGAATCCGTACATGTTTTCCTGACTGAGCACCTTCAGATATCCTAAATCTTACCTTGGGAATACTGTAAGGAAAACATCTAGACTGTACTTGTTATAATTACCAGGAAAGGTGAAACCAGACAATAGAATCGAAACCCACTCAAAATATAAAATACTGTCTTAAATAATGACATAATTTGAATTTTTTGGGCACGTCTCAAAAGAGTTCTAAAAATTTTGGCTTTTTTATTCAATTAAAAAATTTTCAAATACTTAGACTTGAATATTAAAACAAAGCAAAAACAAAACAAACTTTAATACTAACCCTGTACTGTTTTAAGCTTTATAGTTCTGTTTTAACTACTTTTGACAATGAGTCACTGAACAGGGAATTCTTGGGACATTTGTAATATTCTTTAATTAATACTCACAAGAGTTTGTATGATGTCGTACTAAGAAAAGCATTTATTCCCAGGCACTCCTTTGTCCAAAGCCTTACATTAGAGATACATGGTCCTGTCTCCTGAATGCTACCTGCCTTCCTATCTGAAATGGTATCTACCTTATATTCCCACTGAACTTGTATTTTAGCCCAAGTTCCCCTAAATCAAAACCTGATACAAAGGCTTCCGTGAGAGCAGTTTATTTGGGGTTATGTTCCTAGTTATCAGGAATGATGATTAGGGTGACTGGGTGCTGTGGACTGAATATTTGTCTCCCCCCAGAATTCATATGTTGAAGTTGAATCCCCATTGTAATAGTATTTGGAGATGGAGGCTTTGGGAGGTGATTAGGTCATGAGGGTGGAGCCTTCACGAATGGGATCAGTGCCGTTATAAGGAGAGACACTAGAGAGCTTGTGTCTGTCTGTCTGTCTCCCTCTCCATCTCTCCCTCCCCTGAGTGAGGACGCAGTGGAAGGCAGCTGTCTACAAGTCAGAAAGCAGGTCTGCACTAGACTCTACATCTGCTGGCGTCGTGATCTTGGACTTCATAGCCTCCAGACATTGAGAAATAAAAATTTGTTGTTTAAGTCACCCAATCCATGGTATTTTTGTTATAGCAGCCTGAACAGACTAAGACATTGGGAAAGGAGGAAGAGAAATACGAGTATTATGTCATTGAATTGACCATCATTACAGGAGACTGTTGTAGAATTGTGAGGCATTTCAAGAAGCCATATGAGGTTGTCTTAGAAGTGTACATTTGGAGAGAATAGAGAGGACACATTTACCTATCAGCTCTTGTCCCCTCTAGTCAAGGGTTATCTTGAGGAGTATTAACTTTCCTGCACTCCTGGTCTGTGCATGAGTGTTGCCGAGCCTAGAGTAGGACCTGCACAAAGCTACCTGAAGCCTGCGCAGGACTGGTTGCTACCAAGGGGATTTGCAGTGTTACACATGAGCTGTCCAATATACCTTCCTTTAGAATTTAAATTAAGGCCTCCTCCTAAGCCCATTTCCCACGAGTGCTTCATTCCGCTGTCTGCCTTTTTAGCACAAACCATTTACTTGTGCACCTGCTACTGTACTGTGTGAATTACCTTTTTATAAGTTCATATTACTGTGCTAAAGTGCTCAAGGACACTCTGAGGGCTGTGTGCCTGAGGTCCTGGTCCTTCTCTATGCCTCAGTTTCTCCTCCCATTCAATGATAGTGTTGGATTAGCCCAGGGCTATAAACTCAGATGTTGGTAGGGACCAGATAGGTGAGTGAGGACTAAAGCAGGCCAGGTATTTTGCAAAATGGTGTCTGTCTGAAATCGTATTCTTTCCACAAAGATTTGCTTTATTTTGGATGATAAATACTTAGAAATTGCCCTCACATCTGAAAATAAATTTTCTCTCATCCTTCTTGAAAAAAAAAAAAAGAAAAACAAGCTCTCCTGCTATATCTTGTATTGTATTCTACTTTTGGTAGAAACATGTTCACAGTAAATATTACAGCATAGCCTCCATGGTAAGTGATGCTCTCCTTTGGTCCTGACATTGAGGAGATTTCAAAGGTGATGATGACCCTTGAGAACCTTTGAAGGGGCAGCTGATACTCAGAATGTTGCCACTGAGTTCAGTATTATCAAAAATCTTCAGATTCTTTATGAGCAGCCAGGAAATGTATATATTTATAATTTCCCAATTTTTAAATGTTAGTATTTCCTTCAAATCAACTTTAAAAACACTGTTTATCAAACAAAACTCTTCTTTGGGCTTATTCTGATTTGCAGGCTACCAGTTGCCAACTTGGAATAACAAAGTTCCCCAAATCCTTTCAGGAGTTAATATGCTCTTGAACATACTCACGACTGCTAAGAAGCAGGATTTGTTCCTACACCATCACTTTCTGATCCGCATTTAGAAAGTCTCATAAATTCTTGTCCAGAACCACAGCTCCATTACCATCTTAGCCCTGCCATTCTGGACCTTATCCCTGGCCTGTAGACAGGCTCTCTGCCAGGTCAGCTACTTGGCCTTAAGTTCTAAGAAACTCTGAGATCCAAAAAGAACTGGCTGTGAAATGAGACATCATTCTTCTACCTGAGGATTATAACTGAGCCAAAAAGGAAAAGGCATTAGAAACTGTGGGAAGCCTAAGTCGGGGGTATTGTGTGATCTGTAGGATGTGTTACTGCAATGACAGAATCAACTGTATTGTCCAGTAGGGACCATGGGACATTAGAGAGACAGAACTCTGATCTGCTCCAAATAATTTTCACTGTTGCCATCTGGGCCACCTGTGTCTCTGGCGATTTATCTCATGGTCATTCCACTTTGTACCTTGTAAGGACTATAACATGCTGAGACTGGGAACACCCACCTATAATTTATGGATGTGTGGAGGGGGTCACAAGTCACTTGGTTCCCTTTTATATTTATTTTATCAGGTATGAGATACCTGATACAAACTTTATATCAAATAAGGTAGTGATGGAATTAAAATACTATTTTCTCTTTTGTTTTTAAAGAGAAACATGTTGACTGTAAAACAGGGCAAGTTGCTTCTTTGTTTCTGTGCCTGGAGAATGGCTAACGAAGGTTCTCCATTATAAATGGGCCATTACTAATGATAACAGTAGTAATTACCCAGCAGTTAACATTTATGGAATACAACCATATTCCTGGCACCAAGCTAAGTACTTAACATGTATTATTTCTCTTTACCTTCAGAATAACCCTACAGATAAGTACCAGTATTGTTCCCATTTTTTTAAAACACCCACGCACCTGGTATTCCTAGGTGGTCTCCCATCCACTTACTAACCAGGCCTGACCCTGCTTAGCTTCCAAGAATAGATGAAATTGGGTGTTCCCATTTTATAGGTCAGAAAACTGAAGCTTGGAGAGGTGGTGACCTTCCCTGGATCATATAGTCACTTTGTGGTATAATCAGAACTATATTACCCATCTCTCTCCTCCCGCAAATAAAGGAAGCATTAGGTAGAGAAGTTGTACTTAGAGTACATAACATGCTGAATAGATAGCAGCCTCATCAGTGTGCTCATTAATGGCATTTGTTGCTTTGTGACAGAGCCAAGTAAATACCTGACTTAACATTTTCCCTGGACACTTCTTTCTGAAGGCTGTGAGACCGCTTTTCATAGCAGCCTTTACGGCCATGATAGGTACTGCAGTAGTAACTGTGGACCTTCAGCTCAGTCGTGCCTGGGAACAGATAATCCAAGGGCTAGCTACAAGGCACTGTCTCATTCTGAATCTCTAAGATGCTTTGTTCTAGTAATTATAGGAATCTGTTCCTCCAAGATCATCTTCCAACTTTTCAAAAGTATAACTGTAAAAAGAAGACAAATTTAAAAATAACACAAGTTAGCAAAAGACAGTTTTTCAGCAAAATAGGAGGCTCTCATAACAGTAAATATGCAAACTTATCCACCTAATCATTAATCCCTTTATTCATACCACGAATAGTTGTTTTCTACTTTTTTGCTATGTGTGTATGTCACTGCGTTTGTAATGTACTCATCCCATGCTGCATTTCTCTTGCTTTTGATGGTCACATTCCACCCTCCCTTTCTCCTTGGTTCTTGCAGCCTGGCACTAGGCTGGACACTTGCCTTCAGTGGGAGTTGAGCTCTAAAGATGACCATTTAAGACAGATCTATCACCTAGAATGCCCTTCCTTCTGCTTTTACTTTCTCATTATCCAAATTTTGTGCATCCTTCGTGGTAAACTGAATTAGAGTTGTATAGAAATACTTATCAGAGTGCTGCCTCATCAGACAGTTTTAATAAATTGTACCTTTATTTTTCCTTAAGATCTGTCTCCTCAACAGATCCAGCCCACATGAATCCCTCCTTTGTCTCGACTCAGGTGCTTGCTGTAGGTATAAAGCTTTGGTGGCAGTTTACTTCTTTCTTTTGTTACTGCCAAAATTTTGGTGCTAGGCATTCTATCCTAAATATAACACAACTTCTCAACTGCTCTCTTTGCCTCCAGTCTTTCTTCTCTCCATCAAGCCTTCCTATCAAGTCCCTCCAGAGTTATTTTCTCTCAGTGAAAATAAGACCATTTCTTCCTTCACTGGAAAACCTATGGCTCTCCCATGGCCTACAAGATAAAGCCCAAATGCCTTAGTTCAACATTGGGAGTCAGCCAATGCCTGGCCCTAATCTGTCTTTCCAACTTTCCTTCTTCCCAACAGACCATTTGTACCTTCTGCTAGAATCTTGCTGGAATATGCAAGAGTCCTCAGAACAGCCCCACTTATTCTTTTACCATCTCTTTTATTTTCATTTTTGTTATTCTTTTGTTTGAATATCACCCCACCCTTTTTCCCCTTATCCAGGTCATATCTGCTCTTAAGGATTTTCAGTGAATTTTGTTTTCTTAATGAACCTTTTGAATCTCACAATCAGAATTAATACCTCTGATTACACTTTGTACCTCATTTGCTCACCCATTACCTTGGGAACTTCTTTAGGTTCTGGACTATGTTCTATTTCTGTTTATGTCAGTTTACAGCACCTAGTACAGTTTCTGAATAATTTTGGGGGGAGGGAGGAGGATTACTGAAGGAAGGAATGCTCTTCAATCAATGCCATTCAGACTGTGAACAGTTAACGAATGTGAGAAGTGAATGTGAGAAGTGAATGTGAGAAGTGGGTAGCTACTGATTAGATCAGCAAGCAACAGGCTGCATGGGCCCTTTTATGTCTCCTTAGAGATATACATTTAACTGTGCCCTTCAAAAGAGTGTAAACTTCAGAGAGTCCCAGTGAATGTTTACAAGGCACACAGTAGAGCCCAGAGACATTCCTTAAATCCTGTTTCTTTTCTCGTACCCATCATCCTCAAACTACTTGCTGCATCCCCACCTCCCCAACCCAAGGGGTAGCTAGGGGCAGGCAGGAGACATCAAAAGCCTCATGAATCCGGAATACAGAATAAGCTAACCTTTAGGTCTTTGTCAGGGCAGATCATGGAAAAAGTGTTTCGTATTATCAACAACGAGGAAGCACATAGTAGTCTTGCACTTTAGCATCGGCTGGCCTCAGCTAAGTCTTGTCTTGAAGAAATTGGGCAGAAAATGAGTAAGGAAAGCCATGGAAATGAAAAATGTAATTTATAATCCAAGCGCTGTATGGGGCCCAGGGGAAAAACTCATAGTTGTTGGGGAAATCTTTCAGAGAGGTTG
>JAQQSQ010001767.1:0-11979 GCA_028627145.1 Eidolon dupreanum
TGAGATGTAGAGTTGCTGGCAGCCACTTTGTCACCATGAGGGAAGACCTGAGAAGAGGACCAATGGCCCAGAGGATGTCAAAGAGACTAGAGAGAGAGGAAAAAAATCTTGTCGCTGTTATGTGAGCTCCTGATCCAGCCTTACCTGCCCAACTTACCTCTCAACCTTCAGTCCCATGAGACAATACTTTTTCCTTAAGCCAGGTCAAGGTCCTTGTCACTTACAACTGATACAAAAAAAAGGGAAGGGGACAGAAAATCCTCGGGAGAAGTCATCAGCTTCGTCTTGGCTACCATCAGATATTATTTCCAAATTGCAAATTTAATTCTGTGGGATGTGTTTTGAAGGGAGCCCTAACGGGCTTTGCTAATTGAACATGGGTGTAGAGAAAGAGACTCACAGGGGTAAGTTTTTGGCCTGAGTGACTGTGGGAGTGGAGCAGCCGTTAATTGAAATATTGGTATCAGATCAATTGTCTCACTAGACAAACGCAGCAGCGATACTTATTTTAGCAAAACGTCAGCTCATTGTATTTGTTTTTCAAGTATGGATTCAAAACCTACGCTGACTTTCCATCAGCTTAATTAAAAGCCCTTTTACTTCGTTCTGGGAAAACACAGCTCGTCTGGCTTCTACATGCAAAGCGGTATTTCAGACTTTTCCTTCAATTTCCCCCTGATTATAGGATCATCACTTTTGCTTATTGGCCTTCTAGAATTTGGGCAATAAGTAAAATCACTTGTAAAAAATTCTCTGCAACATGATTTCTCTAAAGCTTTCACCCCAACAGAATTGAAAGTGTAAGTGACACACTGTGACAGAGTCAGTGGCCTTTGATCTGTAGTCCCTGGGCTGGGACAGCGGGGAGTCCCCAGGAAGGGGCTTCAGCTTCCTTCCTGGAGGAAGGTCTAAGGAAGTTCCCAACTTAAAAACAGAAAGTCAGCTGGAAAGGGGTGAGGTGGGATCCATGAGCAAAGGAGCCTGGAGCTGCATTTTCCAGGTGGAACTTGGAGCGCTGGCCCACCTGGGCGAGTCCCGGGCCGGCACGCACAGAGCCGTCAAGGAGAAGTGGCTGGCTCTTGTCTGCTCGTCTGCCGAGGGCCTGCCTCTGTCCGAAGAGTCCCCTTCGGCTTCCACGTTGGGGGAAGAGCTGGGTTTTCCCCCCGTGTCTGCAACGGACGCCCGGAAGTCGCTGAGGTCACTGTGGCCTTGGGGAAGCAGGACGAAGGATGGTATGGGTGACGCCTTTGTGACCAAGGATGTCAGGCCGTCGTCCATCTCCGTGGCTCCTGGCCTGACCTGCAACCCAGCGTGCCCCCACCTCCAACGCTGCAGCCCGCAAGGGCGTCCGGAAGTGTAGGCTCTGGCCGGGCGTCCGGGGAGGGAGGGCAGGAGCTCCCGCAGTGACCGCTGAGGAGTAGTCCCTGCCCTCGCCGGGACGAGGCACCCTGGGAAGCCGTGGGTGGACTTACGGGAAAGCACGTCACGTGCCCGCTGGGGAACGACATTCGTGCCCACCTCACGTGGGGCTCGTCCAGCATTGTTAAGAGGTGTGCGTGAGTTTCCGATGAGGTTGTAAATTCTGCTCACTTTGAGTATAGATGCATGTCTCTGATAAAACCCGTCTGGATCACCCAGAAGCGCGCGCTCCCCCAGGCACTGCCCAGCGGTTCCTGGGTCTGTGTGTGCCTTCGGCTGCGGGTGACGCGGGTGCTGGGTACCGCAGTCTGACAGCCAGCCTGCCCATCCTGCCCTGACTCCCAGCTCCAAACTCTTCTCCCCAAATTCTACAGCTCAGATCTCACGATCTCACCCTACCCGAAGCCCCAAAGGCACTCAGAACCTGCAGCCTTCCCCTTAGCAGGATCCCCCATCCCACCCCACACAGAAACCCCTGGGGCTGTGGAGGCTGCGTCCGAGGCTGCCGGCAGTGCCTGGCCCAGAGCAGGTGCTCAGCGGGAGCCGGCTTGTACTCTGCTCCCCCTTTCTCAGCTCCTATCCACCTGGCCCTTCTGGCTCCCCCACAGCTCAGGGTGAGAGGTGTGAGAACTTCTCATCCCCAGGCAGTGATGGAGCCCAGCTGGACGGGAGGCATCCTCCTGTCTTGACAGCCCACCTCTGCACCTTGGTCTTCAGACCCCTCCTCCCCGCCCCTATCCCCAGATCACATTCACGTCATCACTGTAGGCACTGGATGTTTGAGGGGTGGTTTTGGCTGCCGGCACCCCACTTTCCCCTCCAACAGTCTCTTCCTAGGAAAGTTCAGCTTCCTGGAGCCTCGGGTCAGACAGGGGTGACTCAGGTTGGCCACCTGCTGTGTGGGATTCCACCCTGGGGGTGAAGGGGTCAGAAACCCCAGACCCTCCTTGTCAGGAACAGACAGCCTTGTCAAATGCTGGAATCCGTTTCTACCACTCAGCCCTCCTTGCCTTTCGGCAGGCCCAGCCAGGCGCATGGTCAAAACAGCTCTGAAAATAATGGGTCCTGTGCACGATTTGGTTAAAAAAAAGAAAAATTTCAGTGTAATGAGGCTCAGAATAGGGCTAAACTGAAAATATCATAAATATCCAGTAATAGAGGATATAAAAAAACAAAAAACAAAAACAAAAAAACAGTCACGTAGTCACAAAGTGGAACGCTAGCCAGTCACTGAGGTCTAATGATGTGTTTGGTCAAACGGTGCGACGTTGCTGTTTTGTGTGGAGCTTGGTGACGTTGTGTGGCTCAAACTTCTATCTGTACTTATACAGAGGTCCACAAGAACATAAATAAAAACGCAGGTTATTGAACAATAAGCAAAGTAAGATCTCGGTTTTGTACAAGATACATATTTATATGTGTGTATGTCTGCATAGCTTATAAAAATTATAGATAGGTAGGTAGAGAGATACCAAATGGATGGTCATTATAAGCCATTTAAAATGACTTTTGTCCCTTCTAGTATTTGATCAACCTGCTTTTATAGCGTCAATGTGCATAATTCTTACAATCGGAAAGCAATAGTTTAAATTTAGCAGTGAAGATGTAACAGAAGCCCGGGGGCTGTGTGTGCCCATCCCCAGTCTGGGGGGAACGCTCCTCCCCACCCCCGGTCCCAGGGTGGTTCCCAGGAGCCACGCTCACCCCACTGACCCCCTCCCACCTCTGCGGACTGCTGATCGGTCACGGACGAGCACCGACCAAAGCTGGGCCAATCAGAGTCACTTCTTTGAGAAGCTAAACTTGGGCGTGGGAAGAGGTTGTCAGGTGATGGCTCTGAACCCTGACTCGGGGGTCGCGGGGCAGCCACCAGCAGTGGCGGCACCACCAGCTCTGCCGAGAGCTGCACGGTAGAGCTCCTGACCCTGTCCCAGGTACTAAGTGCTCGCCAGTCTCCCCTGCTCCACAGACGAGGACACGGAGGCATGGCGGGGTCCCGGGGCTCACAGAGGCGCATCCCGCGGGCGCGGGCGCGGGCGCAGCTGGGATTTCAGCCCCAGCTCGTCTCTCTAGGGAGCAGGGCCCACGCGTACACCGCACGAGCCTCGACTCCTAAGCTCCCCTCCCTGGGAGCCGTTTGCTTTTTGCTGCCACCCCGGCGGAGCCCAGCCGGCCCAGGACACCCCCACCTCCGCTCTCGGCCACATCCGTGAAGCGTGGTGCGGGGAGCCGGATCAGTGGGTGCAGGAGCCTGCGTGGTGTCTGGGGTCGGACGTCCAACGCTCTTCGACCCCTGTTTCTCTCGTCGCTGACGCGGCAGCCAGGCTCCTGGCTCCCCGCCTAACATGCCTCTTGGATCCGCTGCCCATCTCCGGGTCCCTGCATCGGCCGGGTTCCGGCCTCCTGCCCCCGTCCTGGATGAGCCCAGCAGCCTCTTCCCGGTCTCCCAGCCTCCGGCCTTGCCAGATGGGCTTTTTAAGATGCATGTGAGCCCCCATCACACCCCATGAACCCTCCAGGGGCTCATCTTTGCCCCTGAGGTGATGCTCGCTGCCCGGCAGAGGCGCGGGAGGCCCGGCCGGCCTGTCTCCAAGCCTCCAGCACGGGCCCGCCCCCGGCCCCTTCCCCTGCTCTCTGCTGCCTGCACATCCCAAAGGACGTCGTGTCCTGTTTTGCCACCATTCCCACACTCTGTCCCTCTACGAGGGACAGAGACCAGACCGGATAACCATCGCTCGTTCGTTGAGTATGTACCAGGTTCCGAGCATAGTTCTGAGCACTTCACATTTATGATCCCATTAAACCCTCGCCATGACTCCGTCCTCTGCCTCAGGCATCACAGGAAACGGAGGATTAGCGTGGCCCCTAAGTGGCGGGGCCGGGGGACACCAGGCAGCCCGGCTCCCAGCTCCAGACCCGGGCTCCTGCCCGCTGCACCACCCTGCCCAGGGCGCCTCCGGGGTGTCTGACCTCCGGTCGGCGGGCCGGGCGGCGTGAGGACCTCAGGCAGGGTCTGCGGCCGGCTCTGCGCCCCCCTCGCTGGAGGACCTGGAGCCAGGGACCCAGCCTCTCTGCGCTTCAGCTTCCTCTCCTGTATAAAGGGAGTTGAAAACAGCCCGTTGATGTCACGGTCATCGAGGTGGCGGGCCAGCGAGATGGCACAGCGAGTTCACGGACTGCCTGGCACGTAGAGGCCGAGCTCTGGGCACCCCGCGGCATCACCGCCGCTCCCGCTGCTACGGCCATTGTCCACCGTGAGTGGCGGAAGCCTGGACGAAGTGGCGGTCAGCCGGAAGCCGTCTCCAGGAGCCGTCTGGTTCTTTCCGGGGGCCTGCTTTGGGCCCCTGGGCCCCCTAACGGGAACTGTCATTTTCTGAGGACCTTTTTCTAGACTGGCAGCAAGAACTGTCTGCAGGAGCAGAGTGGCCCCCAACTGTCAAAGGCCGCTCCCCGCCGGTCACCTTGTCCAAGTCGCAGCAGCCAGTCTCGTAATCGCAGCCGCAGAGCCCAGGAGGGGTGGCCGTGCTTCGTGGGGCCCCATCGCCTCCGCCGTGAGGGGGGCCGGGGCGTGTGGCGACAGCACGGGGCCGCTGCAGGTGAAGCGCCCAGCCCAGGACCCGGCCCTCCGCGGGCGGTCGGCCCGCGGGTGCTGTTTGTGTCACGAAGTGAAGCACCACCCTGGAGCTGGGCGGCCGTGGGCACGGCCGTGGCCTTTCTTGGCCGGCTCTCCCCGTTGGGGAGGAGATGAGTCCTCTTTTCCAGGCGTGTCCCCCCGTCCCTGGCCCCAGAGTGGGAACTGGAACGCGCGAGCCCTCCCTGCCGGTGGGCGTGGCTCTGCGCCCCGCTTTCCAAGGCGTGAGGTGTGCCCCAAGTTGCAGGGACGATGAGAGCAATGTTTGTCCCCTCTTCCCTTAATGACCTGGGCAGCGGGTGGTCTCGCCGCCTTCCCGCAGATGACCGAAATGCATTCAGAGAGGTTAAGCCACTTGCTCAAATCGCAGAGCTGGGGACAGGCAGGGGGTCAGCCCAGGTCGTCTGACGCTGGAGCCCACCTATGAAGAGCCACACAGTACTGTACCAATCTAAGTGGCCCCCACGGCCGCCCCGAAGTCCGCCGGCCCCGCACGGACGTCCCAGCCCAGCGGGCTTTGCTCCCAGCTCCCGCCTTCCCACAGAGCCACGGTCTGTTTCGCAAACTGCCGCCCCACAGCTGCCCCCGCCGGCTCTGTGGGGACTGGGAGGGGGCACTGAGATCACGGGGAAGGGCCGGCCCCGCGGCTGGAGGCCTCACCCCAAAGCAGCTCTGGGGACGGAACCGCAGGGCCTCTGTCAGCTCACGCACTCATTAAACCGGGTTGAACCAAAGGTCAGATTTTATTGCAAATCTAGAAAGATCCTCCCTGGCCAGGCCAGCCCAGAACCCAGCTCTGTGAAAGGCCTACGGGGGTTTTCCTGGCCGTATCCACAGAAGCTTTTATGACTTAGTGGGTGGAAGTTTAAGAGGCGAGCAGAGGAATTCTGCTCTCTGAGTTGACAGCGTGCTGGCACCAGCGGCTGGAAACCCCCAGGGCCGGGGATGCATGAGCCTGGCAGGGCTGAGCGGGCCTCCGCTCGGCTGCGGCGGGGCGGGCGTGCCCAGCAGAGGCCACCGGGGCTGGAAAGAGGGAAGGTGAAGCAGAGGTGGCAGCAGGAAGCCCTTGCCAGAGGACAGTCCCCGGCGTGGCCGGGCCTCGGCCGGGCGGTGTCGGAAGCCTTCCTGCAGACTCGAGGTGCAGGGAGCGACGGAAGGACCTGGGGGGGCCGTGCGTTCACCCTCCCTGCGCTGGGTTCTGGGAATGGCCGTGTCCTCCAGCCCTCCCTCCAGCCTCGCCCTCTGCACTGCTACTATGTCGTGCCTCCCAGCACCAGCTGGGGTCTGTCCCGCCCCCCGGAATGTGGGCCAGCCTGCGACGTGCTTTGGACAACAATACGTGGCAGAAGAGACGCTGTCCCAGTGCCTACCTAGGCCACACGAGGCCTTGCACACCTCCGCTCCACCTCTGGGGCCCCCCACCTCTACCGCGCAAACAAGCCCGGGCTGGTCGGCCGGAGAATTAGGGACACAGGGCTCAGTCACCCCTCACCCCAGCCATGTGTGCAGGGTCATTTTAAACTAGTTAGCCCTCAACCTGTCTCTCTGGCTGACCACAGACTCAAGTCCAAGCTCAGCCTTGATCCGTGGAAACCATCCTACTAGATGGCATAAATGTTCACTGAATGAATTAATGAATTTCTGTGTGTGCCACCTGTGGTAGGCAGCCCAGAGAAGGCAAGGGAGAGACTGTGTGTGTGTGCGCACACATGTGTGCATGTGTGTGCATGCATGTGCGTGCTCACATGCATGTGCACGTGTGTGCATGTTTGTGCATGTGTGTGCACACATGTGTGTGCTCGCATGCATGTGCATGGGTGAGTGTGTATGTTTGTGTGCATGTGTGTGCCTGTAGGGAGTCTACCTTGTTCCAACTCACTGCAATCCCAGTCTGCAACACAAAGCAAATCATCCCTGGTGTGGTCCGGAAGAAGGGACAGGTAGCTGGGGAAGGAGCAGAATGGTTTTCATGGTAGGGGGCCTGACGGCCTGCATGGGTGTCTGTGTCTGCATCCCGTGTCTGCATCCCCAGACACTGGGAACGTGTGCCCTTCCGTGGCAAAGGGAACTTCGCAGGTAAGATCATTCTGGGTTATCCAGGTGGGCTCTGTGGGATCCCAAGGCCCCTTATGGGAAGCAGGCAGGAGGGTCAGGGCCAGGAATGGAAACTCGAAGACGCTCCCAGCTGGCGTTCAGGATGGACCCTGAGCCAGGGAGTGCAGGTGGCCGCTGGAGGCAGGCGGAGGCAAGAAACGGTGCCTTCCCGGAGCCCGCAGAAACTCAGGCTGCTGACACCGTGATTTTAGTCCAGGGAGCCCCATTTTAGACTCTGATCTTCGAACTGCAAAAACACAGATTCGTGTTGTTTCAAACCACTAGGTTTGCGGTCACCTGCAGCAGCGGCCGGAGGCTGCTCCCACAATCTTTCCCTAACTGCCTTCTTCAGTGAGGATGACTTCAGTGTCTCCCAGGTTCCGCTGTACACGTGTGATTCTCCTGAGTGCGGCCTTTGGGGACCAGGCAGAGGGGCCTCGTGCGTCGGCCGCTTCCGAGGAAGCGGACACGGCATGCCTCCCTGACGACTGAGGAGAAGCGTTCCGAGGTGAAAACCGTGCAGTAGGGAGAGGGGAAACGAATCCATGAATCCATGCCATGTGGACCGTGTCATGCAGTGACAATTCCTGGCTGGCTCTGGGGACGGGGTGACCGCTGGCCCCCAGCGGGGCTTCTCCGGATCCGCCGGAGAAACACACTGACAGAAGGCGATCGCCCTTGATGGTGGTCGTTCGAGGTGTAATTCAGACTCCGTCATAGATCTGAAAGACGTCTCCCTGTCCAGCCTCCCGGCCTGGAAACGATTCTGGGATTGCCTTTGGAAAACCTCTCTTCCCCCGATTCAGTCCACATAAGGTGGGCTCATGCCACCTGCCCCATCCCGGTGGTCCTGTGACCCAGCCGCAACCGAGCAGGGCATCCCATCCCATCCAAACCACAGAGATTGGCTCAGAGACGAGCACGTGACCTAGGTTTGGCCACTCAGAGCCAACACGGGCCCAATTACCTTAGCTCTGAAGGGCAGGACAGAAGCCTGGGGATGCCGAAGGCCATCCTGCCGTCCCAAAGGGAGAGTCTGCACGAGAAGGGAGCCGACACATGGGACAGCAGAGCTGAGAGGGGGAACACTGAAGAGAGAGAGAGAGAGAGACATTGTTAGAGCCCCTGGATCAAGCCGTACCTGAGTCAGTATTCTTCCTGCCTCCCTGTCCTCCCCTAACCAGTGGGAGTGGGGTTGTCTGTCACTTGCAGCCTAGAAGTCCTCACCGGCCCAGAACCATAATGGCAGAGCTACAAGGACTCTGATCCATTAGATTCGAGCCCCTCTTTCATTCTGCAGTTGGAGAAACAAAGGCACAGAGAGGTGGGGATACCTGCTGAGGTCGCACAGCGCATGTGCCAGGGTCGGACCTCGACCTGAGGATGAGGAGTCTCAGTCCAGGACCCCATCTTTTATCCCGTAGTGAGCAGGGCCAGTCAGCCTCCTCCTCACCCCCAGCATCCTTTGCACGAACGTCCGTGAACCTGAGAAGCAACAGGAGACAGGGGTCAGGGTTCAAAGTAGTTAGGCTGGATTCGCACGAGGCCATGCAGAAAGCCCAGCCCAGACAGGCCTGGGAGCCCCACATCATGGAATTCTGGGTCTCAGAGCCACCGACTGGGGCAGGTGGCCGCAGGCGTAAATCGCAGACCCGCGGTGGCGTCCTGGACCCGTCCCCGATTAGTCGTGGCACTCGGGCTCTCTGAATGTGCTCTCCTCATTTGTAAACTGGTCTCGACCCTAGTACCGACATCGCTCGCTTTGTCATTTGACCAATGTGTGTGCTGAGCAGCTACGGTACCCAGGCACCGTGCTGGGCCGTGGAACTCAGGGTGCACGAGAGGACAGGACCCCCCTTGGAATCGACCCCTCGGGGTTGATGTGAGAGTTAAATAAGACCATGTGCCCCCAAGGGGATTCTGGCGGGGTGGGGTGGGGCTCCGCGTCTTAGTAGTGAGGGCAGTTACATGGTGGCAGGTGTTCGTCCAGACTCACAGAACCATAGTTACTCCGTGTAAATTCTGGCTCGGTAAATAAAAGATGCTCAATTTCATTTAGAAAATGAGCATCTTTTCTTCCCGCTATGGTAGTTAGGCTTACTTTGCAGGTCTAGGAGAAGAGCTTTGCCTACAATGGGAGATAGACTCATTATAATGAACAACGAGTTTGGAAAAGAGGAGTGAGCAGGTGTCCAGTGCACCTCCTGGGGCCGTACAGTCGTGGGGACCGAGGACAGCCGCACTCACCGGCTCTCATCATCAGCAGTTCCGCTGGGGTTGTCAGCTGCTTTGGATTAGGTGCCATGACTCCCTTCTCCGAGCTGAGCTCACTGAGGAGTGTCCGCAGCTCCGAGCCCACGCCGGCGAGCTCTGAAACGCCGAGCTGCCAACTAGAGCGGCCCTAAAATCATTACCGGGCAGGAGGTCAGCCATGGGGCCGCCGGCCAGCGCCCCGTCTGCCCTGGGCCTCTTGGCAAACGCAGGCTGGAGACAGGGGAACAGGCCAGCCTCCCGTCCTCGCCCGCTGACCCTCACACCCCCTCTCGCCGCCATGTCCGGGACGTGCTCTGAGCAGCAGCCCCAGGAGGGCAGAGCCCACGGCTGGGTCCTCCCTGCACTGTCATTGTCCCTCTGCTAGCCTGAACCCTCCGAGGGGGCCAAGCGGGGTGGGAATCGAAGGGTGGAGCTCCCTCTTCCGAGGGGGAAGAGAGAGAATTAAAAATGAACCCTGTGAACGGAAGCTGGTCAACAGCGAAGAGGGATGAGGGCAGCGGGGGGCCCTCTTTGACGAGGGGACATGCTCAGGATGAGCTAGAAGAAGACACGATCAGGCAGGTGGGTGTCGGGGGGAAGCAGAATCGTGGGCGGAGGGAGAGGATGTGCAAAGGCCCTGGGGTCAGAGCGCACCCCCCCCACCGTGCTCCCAGCACAGCGGGGGCCAGCGGGGGCCAGCAGGGCGGGGGTCAGACACGCATCGGGGAAGCTGGAGCCTGAGGACGCTGGCCCAGGAGCCGGACGGCGGAGTTTGCTCAGTGGGGAGAGGGGCTTGGGAGTGGGGGGCGCGGAGGCAGGCGCCCTTCCGAGAACGGCAGGCGTGGGGCGGCGGGTCGTAAGCAGCCCCGAGCACCCGGCCGGGCCTCGTTTCTCAGCACAGGCTGTTCGCCCCGGTTCGGCGTCACCTCCGTGGCTCCCGCCTCCCAGCTGGTTTCCTGCCGTGGGAAACAGCAGCAGGGCTGAGGCTCGTGGACCGGCTCGCCTCTCCTCTACCAGCGTCCGAAGCTGACGGCGAGACCCCGCCTTTGCTCTGGCCCGTCTTCGAAGGAGCCACCTGCCACGGGACGCGACACCGGGGCCGGACGGGGCCACCGCGCGCACGGGCGCGGCAGGAGTGTCGGCGGGGTGCGCGTCCGTATCTGCCAACAAGTTACAAACATTGCGTTCCGTACCATCCAGGACTGACACGCCGCGAGCCCCACGGTGTCACCTACCCCCCTCTCCTGCCCCAGCGATCATCTTAAATTTGACTCGAAACAAAGAGCTCCCTGTTGGCAGCTGAGCCTCAAAGGAAGGGCTTTGTGCGGGACTGAAAACCCTCATTCACGGCCCTGGCAGGGAGCGGGCGGCCCCCGTGCCCGTCCGGCCTGGCGTTTCCAGCTCTGACCGGGAAACGGTCACCCCTTGTGAGGAGAGGTCTGTCACACGGCACATTTGCTGAGCAGGTATCGAAGGGAATCATAGGGGAATTAGAGCAGCGGCCAGGAATAAAGGCAGGGTAGGGGGCGGAGAGACCTCTGGATATGCTGGGAGGGGGATTTCTGCGAGAACGGGAGGCCAGGGACAGTGGGGGACGCTGCATCTCCCGTGAGCTTCCCCCCAACTCCTCGGCTGTGTGGAAGGCTCCTCTTCTTGTATCGGTTTGCGACACTGCGTAACAAACTAGTGGCTTTATACAACACGCATCTACTCTCTGTCACTTCTGTAGGACGCAAGTCCGGGCACAGCGTGACCGGGCTCTCTGCTCAGGGTCTCACTGGGCTGCATGGCAGGTGTCAGCGGGCCCGTGGTCCGCACTGGGGTACACGATGCTCTTCCAGGCGTCTACGTTTGCGGCGGAATTCATCTCCTTACGTGGCAGGGCTCACGTCATGTTTGCTTGCTGGCTGCCGGCCAGGGCTCACTCCTCGCGGCCAGCCTCCTTCCTCGCTAAAGGTGGGTGCCTCGCCCTTGCAATCAGAAGGAACCCAACCAACACACTGGTCGCTGGACTTGCGGGTGTGCTGAGGGACATGGGATAAAGCGGGGGGCAGCACGCTGTCCCCAAGCCCAGAAACCCCAGTTTACAGCGGCTTTCCTCGCTCGTGTGACAAGAAGGCTGGAGGGAGGCAGCCGCCATTGGTTCGGCAGCTCAGGGACGTCCATGCCAATGTGATGCCCTTGGCCTCTTCCTCAAGGTCACGACATGCTCACAGTATTTATTTCACTGAGCTGAAATCTCATGACATAAAAGTAACCATGTTAGGGTCTCATGGTGCTGGCAGACACTTCTAACTCCTAAGCATTTTCCTCACCCCAGAAGCGAACCCCATCCCCATGAAGGAGCCTCTTCCCATTTACCCTCCCCTCTCCGGCTCCTCGCAACCCCCCGATCTGCACTCTGTCTCTGTGGGCTCACTTATTCTGGACACTTGATTTAAACAAGGTCATATGATATGTGGCCTTTTGCATCTGGCTTGTTTCAGAGAGCATGATGTTTTCGGGGTTCACCCGTGTGTAGCATGAGTCAGCCATTCCTTCATTTCTATGGCTGAGTAGCATTCCATTGTAAGGACAGACCA
>JAQQSQ010001768.1:0-11971 GCA_028627145.1 Eidolon dupreanum
TATACAATTAAACTGTATTATTAATAATTTTATTCTAAAAATTTTGACAATTTAGGTAAACCAGATAAGTTAATTGAAAAACATATGAAAGAAATAAAAAAGAAAAAAAATGACCATTTAAATAGCTGCAGAAAAAGAATATTACTCAGTCTTAAGAAGAGATGAAATACTGCCATTTGCAAAAAACGTGGATGAACCTTTAGATAATCATGCTAAGCAAAATAAGCCAGAAAGAAAAAGTTGAAAACCACATATCACTTAAATGTGGGATATAAACCTGAAAGTAACAAATGAACAGGACAAACAGAGACTCATGGACATGGACAATAGACTAGTTTACCAGTAGGTGGTGGGGCGGGGGGAGAGGGGAAGGGGGAGGTAGATGAGGTAAAAGGAGTCAAATAGGTGGTGACAGAAAGAAATCTAACTATGGGCGGTGAACACATAATGGTATATATGTGTATATATATATATATATATATATATATATATATATATATATATATGCCTTACTGTTAAACTGTACACTTGAAACTTACTAGATTTTATTAACCAATGTCACCATAATAAAAATAATTAGAACATTAAAAAGAGTTAATACTCTTTATGATAAAAATTTTCAACAAATTAGGAATAGAAAATTACTTTTCACTCTCTCCTTGAGATTAGGAACACAACAGTAGTTAATTAGTAGTTCTAATTAACATTTTCCTAGATATTCTAGCCACCGTAGCATGACATAAGGAAAAATGCTATAAAAATTATAAATTTAAAAAGAAACCTCATGACTATGCATATAAGAAAAATAAAAGATTTGCTTACCATAAAGTCGTTATACAAAAATCAAAAATACTTTATATAATAGCAATAAAGAATAGAATATTAAATATCAAAAACATTTTAAATACTACTATATAGCTATTTATTTGTCCAGCAAAATATATGCAAAACTTTCTACTAAAAATTACAACACATTTAAGGAAAATAAAGAACATATAAATAAAAAGAGGGCTATACCATGTTAATATTTTGTGTAAGAGTCAATTATTTTGTTATGTCAATTCTTCTTTATTTGTCTGTAGACTAAAAAAAGAGATTTTCCAATCAAAATCCCAGTTATTTTATTTTTATGGACATTGAGAAGTTGAGTCTAAATTCTGTACAAAGATACAAAGGAACTAGACTAGCCAAGGCATTTCTAAAGAAGTCAATACTGTGGGTTTAAAAGCACCAGATAATAAGATAAATTATAAACCTGTAGTAATTAAGATAGTATAAATGTTAAGCTAAGGATAGAAAAATAGCTCAATTGAATATAATTTTAAAAGTCCATAAACAGAATCAATATATGAGATCACTTGATTTGTGACAAAGGTGCCACTGTAATTTAATAGGAAAAATATAATCTATTTAATAAATAATGTTGGGTTGCACAGTATATGCAAAATTTAATTTGAAGTTGATTATAGAGAGAAACATGAGAGGTAAAACAATAAATCTAGAAGTAAACATAAAAAGTTACTTACATGACTTTGGAGGCAGGTAAAGGTTATGCAGAACACAAAATCTTAGTGAAAAAAAAAAGATAAAGTGGGCCTTATTAAAACTGAGAACTTTTGTTCCTCAAAAGATAACATCGAAAGTGTGAGATGCAACCCTGAAAAGAAGAGATAGTTACAGTGATTGTTTCAGCAGTGGATTCATTTTTAGAATATAAAAACAATTCTTAGACATTATTAAGAAAATGACTAATAGTATAATAAAAACTAAAAATCCTTGAATAGGTACTTCACAAAAAGAGATATCCAAATGGCCAAAAAAAAAAAAAAAGATTGTATAAAAAATAACTCAGAATAAATAGTTTTCAGGGAAATAAAAAAGTAAAATCATGAAATATCATTAATTCCCACTCATTAAAAATTAAAAAGCAACAATTAGAAAGACTAACAATATCAAATATTGGCAGAGAAATGGAACAATTTTAATTCTCAGAGATGTTAAAATATAATTTAACTTCTTCAGGAAACTTTTTTGCAGTGTTTATTAAAGGTAGTTTTCTATATCCAATAGACAATGATCCAGTAATTCAACTCCTAATTATATTTTAATGGAAATGATTGCATTTGCACATCAAAATATATGTACCAGAATGCTCAGACAACTTTATTTAAATTTAACCAATCTAACATTCATCAATAGCAGGCAAAATGGATAACTACATATGATATATTCCTATAATCAGATAACACATAGCAATGAAAAAAAAAATGATTACATACAATGTGGATTAATCTCAGACATGTTGCTGCCCAAAAGTGATATAAAAGAGTTTACATTTATGATCACACTCACAGAAACTTCAAAAATATATAAAACTATCCTATAATAATTGAAGGCAGAATACTGTTTAACTTAAGAGTAGTGACTACAGAGGAGCATGAAGTAGGGTGTGCTATGGTAGAGAAAACATTTCTTTCATTTTTCTTTGGGTAGTTCTATGGGTTTATATGAGTGCAAAAATTCATCAGTGTGGACTCTTATTATTTGTATACTCTATTACATTTGAATAACACATCAATGAAAATGCTTTTTTTTTTCTTCTAAATTACATGGTATGAAGATCTGATTGGCCCAGGAAGCTGGTATGCTCACCTCTTAGCTTGGGCAGATTGGTGCACCCTGAGTGAGTTTTAAAAGAAAACACATTAAGAGAAAGAGTTTTCCAAGAAAATTACAAAAATTATTACCAAGGACATAGGAGAGATGTTGTGCAGGCAAATCAGCAGATGGCTACCAAATATGATAATGGCAGAATATTAATACTAACCGATGCTTATATTTAACTAAGTGTTTAATATAATGTCTCCCTTAACCCTAACTACAATCCTATAAGCAAGTACTATTTTTATTCATATGTTAAATTTACCTATCTCAAGAGTCTACATTATGAACCTCTATGCCATGCTGCCTCTCAAACATGCACTATATGTTCAAGTGTGTCGAAATAAACTAGGCAAATGGAGCAAAGGGAAGCAGGAAAGACAAAAGACATGGATGCATTAAACTATTTCTTTGTTCCATTCATTCTACTATGGACAGTGTTCTCAAACTTTCATTTTATAAATCAGAAGCAAATATACAGCTGCAAAATCACTAAAGCCTGAGAGATTATAAATATGCACATACATAATGAAGGGTTTCATATTTAATGACTTATCCCTTATAATTCGAAGTTGGGAGTTTTTGTGTTTTCTAAGGTTCAGTGTCCTCTTTCAAAGTTAGGGGCTTCAGTGTTTGTGTTACCAAAAGATTCATTATGCTATTCATTCAAACGTTGGGCCTTCTACTTGGAAGTGGATGAGATAACAGAAAATGTCATTCAGGTCCCTCATCATAATACTGAATGTCACATAATTGGAAAGTTATTTAAGCATAGCAGGTGGTATTGAGTGATGGTACAGATACCACGGTTATCTTCCTGTTTGCAAACTCAGGTCATTTTATAGTAGAAAGGATACCAGTCTCGAAAGGGACAAAGAAAAAGAAGTCATGTGAATGAAATCGTTCTACAATGCCAAGTAGACCAATGCCCTCAGGAAATTGTAACAGCGAACAGGGTTTAATACAGACTGCAGGACACAGGAAGGTAATGTTGAATAAGAGGCTTTATTGAAACAGATAAATGTGCAAATGCAAAGCTGATGAAAAGAAATAAGTTTGCAACTACACATTAAATGGATCAATATAAGTCTGCTAAATCTAATTTTTTTATGGCAGTTTTCATTATAAATCATGACCTGCATATTTTAATAAGATGCTATCAAAAGTCTAGCTGAGTGAAATTGAGGGTTATCTTTACATATTATTAATGCACTTGCCCCTGAATATTAACTCAAAACAAATTTGTCATTTTCCTCAAAGGCTGCTCACCTTCATGGCCTTTCAAGATCCTTATATTTGTATTATTTTATTGAGCTTAACATATTCTGATTTTTTCTAAATGGGCAGAAACCATAGCAGAAATTCATGAGCTTTAGGAAATCTTTATCATTCAGATGAATTCTTCTTATGTATTCCTTTATGGCAAAACAACTTCTCAAAGTCACTTCCTCATTGGTGTCAATATTCTCATTCATACCCACCCATGGGCAACTTGGAGAACAGGGTCAACATCTGTCAACATAAAAAGTTTCTTATAAGGAACTGCAGTGGATGATAGAAATAAGATGGAAAGAAGAAGAATAATTTCATTATATTAAAAAAATCTGATTCTAGTAGAATATTTTTAAAAAGCTTATTTAGCACAATAAAACAATGGGAATTTTTACAAAAATAATTTGATTTACCTATTCTCAAATATAATTTTCTCATGTGATTCTTTCCAGAGAATAGGGAGCAATAGCAGACCTTATTTATTAAGCAGAGAGAGTCTTTGATATGTGGGGAAAATATTCCACTGGTAGGGAAGAAGCCAGGATAACCAACTACCTTATGCATTTCAGCATTTCAGCCTGTTGTTCTAAAGTCAACATTGTTACTCATCCCTAACCTTTGAATAAAGTTTCCATGATGACACAGACCTACGTAGCATAAGCCTCTGGAAAGAAGACATTGCACTAACCTCTAAGGGAAGAAGAGAAATCCTATGATAAAACACATTCTTATGAGACAGATTTAAATAAAAAGAAAACTATCTAGGACCAAAAAAAGCAATAGAGTTGTGGAAGAAAGGTAAGTTGAGGCCAGATATAAAAAAGACAGAGCAACATATAGAATAAATAAAACTAAAATTATTTTCCAAGGGGGTTTCGTAAAGCTTCAAGATAGATAAAATATATTAATATTGGAGGAAGGAAGTAATAGACCCTCTTTAACATCAGTCAATGCATTAGTGAACTTTTTAGAAATTAAAGAAAAAAGAAGAGAGGGAGGAAGGAATGGAGAAAGGGAGATGGAGGAAAGGAGGGAGGAATGGGAAGAGAGAAAAAGAGAGAGAGAGAGGAAGAATCATCTTGATTACAAAAATAAAAGATAAAAACTCCTTGTGGGACTGCAAATATGTTTGGTAACACATACACACACATATGTATGTGTGACTATTTAGCACACAATTGGAATATTCTATATGCCAGACATTGTGCTAAATTATGAAATCTAAAATGGAAAATCAACATACATCTCCTCAAAGAATTACAGTTCAGACTCTGAACCTTGTATTAACAGCGAAAATGCCCAGCTCTGGGCAGATGAAGTCCTAAGGAATGAACAAAACACTGATCCAAGAGAGTTAGATGGGCATTTATCTAAAGGCAAAAACTGAACCAGAGAATCCTGAGGATCTCTCTGATTTCAATATGTATGTTAAGAGAAAGAGTGGTTGCAAAGGAGTTGAACATTGGATGTTTTACCAATCAAATCTTTTAGACAGTTTATACATCCCAAATTTAGTATTCTGCATATAGCATTTGAACATGGTCATTTAAATAATCCAGTCCTAACATCTTTGCCTTGTTCTTTCTGTTTTTATTCACATTTCCAATGTAAATGGGTGTTTTAATTTGGAACCAGGCAAATTTGAGTAACTATATGTATAATATACATATATTTACTTTAAATTACATGGAGAATGACACATAATAATGGAGTAGGGAAGAGAATGGATAATGCATGCTGGAATTAGACAGACTTGAAGTTTAATCTAAATTCTGCTCTTTATTCAGTATTGACCAATTTGTTAAATTCTCTGCATGTTTATTTGTCTTATCTGTAATATGGGTGGGATAAAACTATCATGTTTGGACCAACTATGTTAATATAGGAACAGGGCTAGCCTAGTATCAGTAATAGAATATGCCCTCAAAACATTGATAGTAGCTAAATTCTATTAAGCAATTTCTATATTTCAATATCATTCAATATAATTTCTACATTATGCCAAGTACTTTACATACAGTATCTCATTTATTCCTCAGTATAAGCCTGTAAGATAGAAACTATTATTTTGCCCAATTTGTGAATACACAGCGTTCTCAGAGTTAAGTAAGCTGACAAAACCCAACAGACTAAGAAGGAAGCAGCAGTACTGAAATATGAACACAAGTTTCTCTTGCCTCAGAGTTAGGACTTATAACCACAATTGTCTACCATACTGTATACCTGCTGTGTTACTTGCCTTTTTCCTTCCCCATCTGTTCTTTCTTTGTCTTCTCCTCTGGCATTCTCATTGTGCATATATTACACCTATTGTAATAATCCAAGAGTTCTTAGTATCCTGTTCCATCTTTTTCATTCTCTTTCTGTTTGCAATTTAGTTTTGAAAGTTTCTATTGACATATCTTTAAGCTCAGTGGTTTTTTCCTTAACTGTGTTCAGTCTACTGGTGAGTGTATCAAAGGCTTTCTTAAATTGTTTGAGTGTTTTTATTTATAACATTTTTGATTCTTCCTTAGAGTTTCCATCTCTCTGATTACATTATCCCTATGCTCTTGTATTTGTCTATTTTTCCCCATTAAGAGTCCTTTGTTTATTAATTATAGTTTTTTAAATCGATAATTCCAAAATCTCTGTCACAACTATGTCTGGCTTTGATGCCTGTTCTGTCTCTTCAAACTGTGTTGTCTATTTATTAGTATGCCTTGTAATTTTTAGACAAAAGCTGGACATGATATACTGGGTAATAGGAAGTGAAGTGAATATACCTTTAACATAAAGTCTTATGTATTTCTGTCTGTGTTTACTGTTCGCTGTAGCTGTAGGTTTCAGAGACTAAAACTTCCTCTGTTGCTCTTGACTTTGTTTCCCCTGTTGTCTTTGTGTTTCTCTATAGAGTTAAATAATTTTTGAGGTGTGCAGTTCTTTCCCTTATTTGTAATCCCTTATAAAGAAGTCTTGTGGACATAGGGGTAAGCTGTGGAAGGAAGGGAAGCATTTTATAGTCCTATAGATAGATTTCAGTTGTTTCGTGAGCCTGTGCCCCTGGATTGTATCCTTCATAAGTGCTTCTCAGATTTCTCATCCTCCCCAAATACACACACACACACACACACACACACACACACACACACACACGAGACAAGAAGACTAGAAAGGGCTGGAGCTGGGTATTTCCCTTCTCCCATGTCAGTTAGTCTCTGGTAAAACTCAAGGTGGTCAGGCTCTGGTGAAATACTTTCTCATAAGGACAAGTTTTTATCAAGGCAAACAAAATGCATTGGGTATATTTCAAAATGACTTATTTTCCCCTACTCATGCCTGAAGCAGAAGGCATTTTTTTTGTCTGATTTTCACTTTGATAACTTGGACTTCGAAGGTGTGATATCCCTTTAAGACTAGGAGTTTTTAACTATCAGAGTTGTCCATACTGAGACTCCAATAGTTTATCAATAAAAGTTTAAGTTTTTGTATGCTGCTATTGGCTGAAGTGGTAGGCTTCTGATCCCATAATTCTGCTTCAGTCAGCTGTGATTCTCTGTATCTGCCTAGCTGTCCCTCCAATTTTAGGGACAGTATTTTTCCTTGTGACCTCAATTTTCCGATGAATCTAAGAAGAGCTGTGGATATTTAGTTTGTTCAGCGATTTTTTTGTTGTAACAACAGGAGTGACAACTTCCAAGCTCCTTCTATGCCAGACGAGAAATCAGAAATACCCCTTAACTTTTTAACACTTTCAGTTGCTCACAGTCATCTCTTTCCCTTTTGCCTTCATATTCCTTTTCCCAAGCTATCATTTCTTCCACAAGAGTCATCCCTGATTCATTATTTTATTGTTTCTTCATCATCAGAGTTTCAGACCCTTTCCTCCTGTTCATTGTGATTCATAAAGATAAGCCTGTGTTCTAACGAAAGGATGATAGACAACTCCATTTACACCCAAGGTGAGCTGAGGGAGCTTATGGTTTCTCAATTCAGCATAGACTGAAATTAGGAAACGAAGCCTTCAGAAAACACTGTTTAGTGCTGCTATGCTTATAGTGAAGATCATAGATGAAGGCTTTCATGAAATCCAAAGGAAAGGTAAACAGGGGGCCTAAGGCATTTTCCTGGAATAGAAGCATAAAAAATGACCAACTAGAGAACTGGTAAAATAGAGAAACACTGTCCTGTTTGTCTGCACACGCACACACAGAGGTTTGAATAAAATGCTAAAAACTCTGCCAGCGTGAAGTGCCTATCTTAGTGACTTGTCAAAGGAAGCATCAAATAAACAGGAATACAGAGGTACTGTCCTGGTAGAGGGTGTAAACACACGCTCTTTTCAAAAGTGATATGAACACTTTGGAGTTATACACCACAGAGAAATAATTAACTATGCAGCCTGGCTGGACTTAGGCAATCCCAGAAATATAATGAAAGATGAAAGAAGACAGGATGATAAAGGGCCTCAGCACCAGTCTGATGAGATACCTTCTGTTTACCAATATATATTAGGTATTGGGCACTACTGGGCACTTCATGCAGAATTTATACTACTTCATCCTCACAACAAACCTATCAGAGAAGAATTTTATTCTCATTATGAAGATTTAAAAAGCGAGCTGCAAAATATTAAATCACAGGGTCATGGTAACACTGCTACTAACTTTTATAACCAGGACTTGCCCAAACTCGCATTATCTCAAAGCCTGTGCTTTTAAACCACTCTGTTCTCCCCTACAGAAAGCCACTTTTTGTTATCACAGCACCCTTGTCAAATGAGTAACTGAATTCTCTACCTGGGACCCTGTTCTGAGGATGCAACTGAGGGCTCTAATCTTCTGGAGGAGTGGCCTTACTTCCCAAACTGAAAAGCAGAGGGTTAGTATGTTATTAGTATTTTTTTTTTATCCACTTCGCTCTTTATAGACAGATGGCTTTTAGCCATGGCCTGTTATAAACACATCACAACTTTCTGGGTCATGGAGATCCATTTGAACATGAAGTTGAGCTTTATTTTTATTTTATTTTTGGCTATCAGCTTTACTTACCACTTACTCTATAGCATTAAGGCGATTTTTTATCACATTTAGCTTAAAAGTATATGAAAATATTTCTGTGAGCAGATGGATCTAATTTTAGTGAACAGGAATGGAGGCATTTTCTCTTATGACTCAGTCTTCTTTATTAGCTAAATCTTTTCCTGGAATATATTGGAGCACCATACTTTCTTAGGACCCTTTAGTATTGTAGAAGAATAGAGAAAAGCCTGGACACGGGTAAGGTAATTGCAAAGCTGTGTAATTTATTTCCAAGCAAGCACACTTTTGAGAGAGGAAAAAGATCCCAATCAGTCAGGATGTTGGGACATCTGACATAAGTAGAGAGTGTTCTGAGTGAAGTAGGGCTTTTGGTAACTTTTTATTTGTAACTTTACACTTGTATTAGTCAGTATTCTCCAGAGAAACAGAACCAGTAGGATATAAATGATAGATAGATAGATGATAGATAGATAGATAGATAGATAGATAGATAGATAGATAGATAGATAGATGATAGATATTATAGCAATTGGCTCATGAGATTATGGAAGCAAAGAAGTCCCATGATCTGTCCTCTGCAAGCAAGAGGACAGGGAATGCTGGTGCTATAAATCAGTCAGAATCCAAAGACCTGATAATAGGTGTGTGGGCAATGGTATAGTCCCAGTTTGTGTCCAAAAACCAGAAAACCAAGGAGCACTGATGTCCTAGGGCAGAAGATGAATGTCTCAGCTTTAGTTGAGCAAATTCACCCTTCCTCCATCCTACTCCTGCCTTCAGGGGATTGGATGATGCCCACCAGCATTAGTAAGGGGGATCTTCTTTACTCAAATTCAAATGCTAATCTTTTCCTGAGATGCCCTTATAAGCATACCCAGAAATAATGTTTTACCAGCTATTTGGGCATACCCTTAGCCCATTCAAATTGTTAAATAAAATTAACCATCAATTTTCCAAGGAAGTGTAAAGAAATTTGAACAATTTCAAGTTCTTGGAGATTTGTTGGGCAAGGCAAAGACTTATCTTTCCTCAGTTAGTTACTTATTTGCAATTCAAGGAGATAACAGTTTACTAAAAAAAAATATGTTCAAATAAGAGCAAAATTAACACTGGACGTCTGTCCTATATGAATAAGAAAATAAATACATTCATCACAGATGTTAAAAGTCATGACTGTGCTTCACAGCAGATCAACTATCTTCTCTGCTTATAAATTATTCTAAAATAATAGGGTTTAATAAGATATATTGAATACAGAATCAGTAATACTCTCCCTCTCTTCCATCTCCACCTACATATGTGAATATTATTCAGTGTTTTTCCAAATCAGCCACTTTTATATTGTTAAAGAAAAAAAAAAAAACCACAGACCTAAATGGCATCACTCAAGCTAAAAGCCCATGATACCAAACGTAGACTTAATACTTGATTTAATTGCGGTTTCAACCTCTCCCAGAAACAATCTCAATCAACCAATATGGATTATATTCTGGTCAACAACCAATCAGGTCACGTGATACCTGGGCCCTCTCCAACATGATAAAAACCCTTTCAGTTCTTTTCCTCCAAGGAAAAGGTATCCCCTGGCCCCAAAATAATCTTGTATTTTTCTTTTGTTAATAGGTCCTTGCTCCACCCTACTCCCTACAAAAGTCTTCCGTTTTATACAGCCCCTGAGTGCCCTTCCAGTTGTGAGATAGAGCGCTGTCCAATTCATGTATCATTTGATTAAAGTCAATTAGATCTTCAAATTTATTTGATTGAATTTTGTTTTTTAACAATATATTGTTCTAAATATATTAGTTCTTGTGATGTGATTTATAATAAATGTATATTTGGTCTTTGTTCCTTTCTGGCACAGAGCTCGTAAAATCCTTGGAAATTCATTAATGAGAGGAGTGGTAAAGATGTCTTCTTTATATTAATGAGCTGACTTTTAGAATGCCCTAAAGTCATCTAAGGATGGGGTGGCTGGTTGCCAGGGGAGCCAATCGCTTGATTCCAGGGTTGGAAATTTTACTTCAACCCATAACCTCCATTAATGGACACAATAAAAAAAAAAAAAGTAAAAGAAAAGCCAAACAAAGAGCAAAATAAGAGTTATTAAGTGTAGAATAAATATGGTTTGAGTTAGTGGCAGAAACTAAGAAGAGGCATAAAATATTTTGGAGCCTTATTTATGTAGATTGCTTTAGCTTATAGGGTCCTTGGAGTATATAACCTTTTATTCCACAAATAAAGAAACTGAGACCCAGAGAGAATGAATTTGTCCATTTCTCATGAATCAAAGTGATCATAAAACCAGTTATAAATCCAAGTGATCAAGGCATGCAAAAATACATATCTTTCACCTTTAGACAATGTGCTCTATGAAGATAAAAATTTTCATCTGCTTTTCTCAGTTAAATATAGCCGCAACTTTGAGTAGCGAAAACTCTGTCTCAATGTGAGGCCAAATGAGGTATTGCATGCAGAATATCTTCCACAGCCTGGCACACAGGAAGCATTCAATAAATATTCAACATGAACAATGCACATCATCGTCCTCTATTTCCTCATAGATTGCATTATGACAGGAATAGTTTTTATTTGACGCTAACAAAAACTTTAAAAATGAGTCAGAAACATAGGATGGATTACAAAACTCATCTTCAATAATAAATAATTTGTCCAGAGTCCCACAATTCAGTGAGGCAGGAGAGTTCATCAGTAAATAAATATAAATTTCATTAGAGCCGTCCCTCCTATAGTTCTTTTCAATATTAATCCTGAAGCAGGACACTGAACTCCACATGAAAAATGTCTCCTAATGTTATTATATAACTATATTTTAATAACTCAGAGTGATTAAGTGAGAGTATAAAAGGAAAATTATACAAATTGATTCTGAGTTCTGACTAAAGTATCTCATGGGCCAAGAAAGTTAAACATCCAAGTGTCTAATCACAGAATAATTACTAGGTAAAATTTAGGTGGCTAAATTTTAAAAGTACAGATGGGAAAAAAAAAAAAAAAAA
>JAQQSQ010001769.1:0-11970 GCA_028627145.1 Eidolon dupreanum
GCCTTCGTTGCTGCTGACCAGCGCGGGGTGCGACGTGTCTGCCTCACAGACAGTCGAGTCTGGCAGAAGTGTAGGCTTTGAAGTATGTTGGATTTGACCTTGAATACCCACCTGCCACGTACGTGCTGTGCCCTTGGGCTGGTTACTTAACCTCTCAATCTGTTTTCTCATCTACAAGTAATTTGCTCTACCTGAGGTTTGCCGGATCCAGTAAATGAGCTGAGGCGTGCGAAGCCCCTGGCCCAGTGCCAGGCGTAGGCAGCTGATAAGTTTTGTCCCTGCCACCTAGACCTTTCCGTAGTCCGTGGGCATGAGGTCACCTGCACAGAGGCGCAGAGGTGTTATTTCTCTGAGAATACATATTTGCTTTCCGACAAAAAGGGAATCAGTGGCCACGTGGTTATTTGGCTTTGCCTCGTAGGCACCAGCCAGACGAGGCGTGGGCAACGTGAGCCCGAGGTGCGGCCGGGGTCTGAGGCGGTTCCTCCCGTGTGGAGGTGCGTGAGGGGGCTCGGGCCAGCTGCCTTTCTGATGGCCTCGTGACTTTTGTCGACACCCCCGTCACCTGTAATTAGGGAAAACAGTTGCGAGGACTCCGGGACGTCTGCCTTTCTTTTCGTCCTTCGGATCGGGCCGCATCCCTTGTTCACACAGAGAAGGCGAGCAGCCGCCAGACGAAGGCACCCAGCACGCCGACACCGCGTGTGCTGCTGCTCCGAGCGGCCGGGGCCGCGGGCTGGGGAGCAGCCCGACCCGGACGGCACCGAAGTGCACGCAGCCCGGGCACGCACTCCTCCGTACGGCGCTCCTCCGCGTCTCACGTACACTGAAGACTGAGCCGGCGACTGCGAGTGTAGATATTTCGAGTCACTGTGAAAGCCGTGCTGCTTACGGGCAGGGGCCGCATCTGTGGTTCACGGTGAGGCAGGTAATGGTTTCGCCCACGCCGCTCGGAATTTTCCCTTTTTCTGTCATGCTCCAGCTTCTGGTCTTCAGGTGTGTCGCTGTTTCCGTCTCAGGAAGGATGACGGATGAGGCCGGAAGGTTTCTTCGGAGGCGCTTGCGATATTGTGCAATGCACTTGGGGTCAGCCGCACTTGACTGGTGCATGATTTATTCTGCGTCCCTGCCACTTCCCGAGATGAAGCTGCTGTTTTATCAAAACTGCCAGCAACTGTGATTTAGAATTTATAAACCTCCATTTTCAAATAATTGTTCTGATTACTTTCTGCCTTGGCAATAAAATGATAAAGGTAATTGCAACACAAATGTGAGATAGCACGAAAATACAATAAAATTAACCTGAATTAGCTCGACTTGTCGATGAGAAGTATTTATGAAATGTAGTGTTGCAATAAGGGAGGGTGATATTATAGCTGCAAGGTGAGTTATTGCCTTAATGTAATACTCCTTGAAATTTAAAAAAGAGACGTTCTGTTGAGGGTGATTGTGCTTTTGAAATTAAGTTGAAGCGATTCTTGTAATTGGCACCAGTAATGCATCCTGAAGGTAATATCTTTCATCACGTCGCGCCTGCCCACACTGCCTTGTATTCAGTGGTTCCTGGCTTCAGCTTTTCGATACTCAGGTGGCAGCCAGCGTGGCTTCCTCACGGGCCGGGGGGCTGGGTGCCGAGTTCTCCTTCAGCGCTGCCCTCGTCTGAATGTGAGCGTTAGAAAGCATTCGATGAAGTCATTTAGCTGTCAGAAGTAAGTATTATCGTTAACTTTTTAAAAAACGTTCAGGGGAGGTTCTCGTGTGTCTTGCTTCCGACCGGTGCCTGTGGGCAGGAAGTCCCTCTGTCTCCTGGTGGCCGCCAGCAGGGCAGACGCAGCGCCTGTCTCCAAGCTCCCCTTCACGATCCTAACGAGAAGCTCATGGAAGATGTGTCCTTCGTGTGCTGTGTAGAAACGCGAAGGACGACATAGAGGAAGGGCCGGCGTCCCTGACAGACGCGTGTGCCGAGGACGGAAGCGTCTCTGAGGGACCACGCGGGAAGGTGGAGTGAGCAGGTGTGGGAGCCGCAGCGTGGGCCGCAGACGGCCGCTCGCCACGCGACAGCGCGGCGTGAGGGCTGCGACCCGTCCGCAGGGGTGGCCAGCTCTCGGTCACGTTCCACCCGGGTCCACCTTGGCCGTGAGTGGCGGGGGCTTTGGGTCCCCGGACACCGCTCTGCGTGGAGCTGCGCGTTGGGGTCAGACCGCGTTTGGAACAGGTGCGGGGCGTCTGAGAGCGTCACGGGAGGCGGCGTGACAGGTGCAGACCGCTCTGCGTGGGAGTAGCCCCTGCGGTCGCCACAGCAGACGCCTCCCACGCCCCTGCTGAGGGCGGCGGCGAGGACGCGGTGCCCGCGTGGGTCAGGACGCCCCCGGCTCGCTCCCGGCCAGGGGCCCACAGGGACCAGTCTCCGGCCGGGGCGGGGCCGGTGGGACGGCCGCAGCCTGCGGGTCAGTCTGAGTGTCCACGCGGCGCTGCGCCCGCACTGTCATCGACGCAGGAGTCCCCCGTCCTCACGCTGCCCCCAGGGCCTCAGCCAGCCCCTGCATGGCCTCGCCGCCCCCTGCCGTCACCCGACTGTCCCGCCGTCCACTCGGTATTTCTGGAACCTCGTGCTGCGAGCCATTCCGCGTGTGTGCGCACGCCCACCTCCCACCTGTGACACCTTGTCGTCGGCCCTCCGAGTCCCCGCCCACCCCCCGCCCTGCACGGAGACCTCCCTGGGCCGGGAGCTGGGCGTCGTGTTCTTCAGGGGCCCTCTCCGAACACGTTTCTTTGGGTCCGTCTTAGGGCGACGAGACGGTTGAGGGCGGGCCAGCCTCCTCTCTGCCACCGGCGGCTGTGTGTCCTCACGCACGTCACGTACCACCCCAGCGGCCTCCGTCTCCCCCTCTGTGACGGGAGGGCCCGACCTCAGTGCGTGACAGCGGGGAGCTGGGCCGGAAGGGCCGTGCGTGAGCCAGGCGACCTCCACAGGAGGCGCGCGTCGCTGGGGTCGGGTCAGGAGCCCAGGCTTCACGCGCCCGAGGTCCACGGTGTCGTGGCCAGTGCTGACCCTCCGCATACGCGGGGCTCAGTTAATTTGGGAAAATTAAATGCACATCGTAGGCCAGATGGCTCACCTGCCTGAAAGAAGCAAAGGTGGTATTTTTTGTCATGAAGAAGGTTTGCGGATGCTGCTAATTATTTCGAAGACCTAATCAGTGCACTGAAATTTAGAGAAGTCGAAGGATTTGGCCAGTTCTTTCAAGATGGCAGCTCCGGGGCTCTGGCTTGTGGAGGCAGCTGTGTACCTCCCAGGGGAAGCCAAGATCCTTGTCCGTCATTTGGCTTTACAAGGGTTCTGTTTGCTCTTTCCTTTTAGGTTGAAATTTTTGCTTTTCCTATATGAGATGTTTATTATTGCTACCCAGAAGTGTCTGGAATATATATTGCTTTAAGCCGAGGGATAAAGCTTACTCTCGTGACGGTTTAATTTTTATTGCATTCCCAGAGTGTGCGGGCTGCCGTTCGGAGGGGACGCATGGCGGTTCCTGCCCCCCGAGACCACACTCAGAGTCACGTCTCCTGCACGAGTTGCATCCCAGGGAGGGTACACGCCCGCGGTCGCCGGCTCACCACGCTGCCGCTGTCGGCCTGGCACGTTAATATTTCTTTGTACTCTCCGCCATTTCTGTAGAAAAAGTTGCGTTTTACCACACAAAATATTTTATAGTAATAGTAGGTAATTATTTTAGTTCCAAGTTGTTTAAAATTGATAGAATGACTTAATCTTCAGCTAAAATTCTACTGTAGAGTAATTTAGAGAGGCTATAATTGCCATGTTATGTTTTCCGATTTATCCATAGGTGACTTTAGAAAAGTAATTTTATTCTGCCAGACAATTTATTTCTCTATTGTCTATTTAGCTTTTCCTTGGTTATATGTGATTCTGGGATATAAAGTTGCTTGGCTCATTGAAACCTGTACATGTAATATTTAAAAATTTTTTACATCTAGATTTTAAGTATCAAAACGCTTCTCCTGCCGACCAGCCTCTGACAAAGGCGTGACACTGAATGGCTCCAGAGCCAGCAGGGAGGAGGAGGAGCAGCAGAGGGTCTGGGCGCGCCCCAGGCCGGACCCCGGTTCCCAGGGGCCGCGGGGGCCGTGCTCGGAGCCCACACGGAGGCGCCCGCCGCTGTCCTCCCCGACGGACGCCAGGAGGTGCCAGGCGCAGGTCTGCTGAGGAAACGGACCTTGGTCGCCACAGAAGTGATTCTTTTGAGAATGTTCATGGGCTGCTTCATGGAGGCTGAAGTATGATACAGTTGCCAAAAGTACGTGGTTTTGTAGGAAACGGCGTATCTTGGGGGGAACCCTGGCAGCGAAGCACGAGGCCGGGTGAAACGCGGGACGGCGTGACCCGGACTCCGTGTCCCGCTCCGTGGTGCTCCCCTCAGCAGTGTGAAGGGACACGTGGTGGCAGCAGGGGTGGGGGCACCCTCGCAGCCAGAGCCCTCTGCCAGGCATGGGGGTGGCCGTGGAAAGGGGGGTGCAGGGCGGGGTGCCGTGGTGGGGCTGAGACGCAGCAGCATCGTGCGGGCCCTTCAGAGCAGCGTTTGGGCTGGTGAGGGTGGCCCTGGAGGTGACATGTGACAGTGGGCACTGCCGGGCGCGTTGGACATGGCTGACCGGCCGATGCTCTTTCAGAAATCACAGGCTCACGGATCATTTCGGGCAGTGCAGTCATTTTATCGCTCTGTATCAGCTTTGAGCCAAGGAAGAATTTTAGGAGGTTTACAGAAACGCACGTGCCTGTGAAAATGCAAAGTATGTAAGAAACGTATGAGGGCAGCAGGTCCCGGGAAGTGAATAGAGCTGCAGTCGCAGTGAGTGGCCCGCGTCCTCTGTGGGACTGCCCCCCCCCCCCGTGGCCGGCCGTGCGTGAGGCAGGGGCCCTGTGGCCAGCACCAGGACAGGTCCAAAGCCGCGGCCGCGAGAAGCTCGTGTCTGGCCAGACGGGTTAACGGGCCACGCCCACCGGCTGCCCGCGATTCAGAGGGAGCTGGCGACCTTGGGGATAGTCGGGGCTTTGGGGGCGGGCACCTCCCGTTCACAGGGCAGCAGACCCCGGGTGGTTAACCAAGGCCCAGAGCCCCCGAGACGGCACTGCGTGCGGCCGAACCCGTGCCGAGCGCCCGCAGCTCCAGCGCCTTGGGCCGCCCGCCCCTGCCCAGCCCGAGAACCCCAGGGAGTGCGTGTCTCGGGCACGTGCCTCCCCAGGGCCGTCTCTCCTCTCCTCCGTGGGCCTAGGTCTGGCCATCGTCTTCCGGGTCGGGGACTTAAAGCTGGGTCCTGGGTGTGTGGCAGGCGAGAAAGGACGGCGAACCCAGTTGCAGAGTGTGTGCCCCACGGACGCGGCGGGCCAGGACTCAGGGCGGCGCAGGGGGCAAGGCCAGCTCTGCCCCCGACCTACACAAGAGGCACAGCCAGCCGTCACCGCGGTCCCCAAGTCGTCCCCCGGCGCCGTCATTGCCTCGGCCGTCACCGCTCACGGCTGGGCTGCCTGCAGGAAAGCGCACCTAATGTTCGCTGTCCACCAGCTTAGTTTTGGTTTTAACATCCTCTTTAGCGTGTCCTGAAACACCCCAGTGAAGACAGGACTTCGATGTGATTTTATTGTTTTCTTTACGTTAATTTAGTGCATGATGGATAAACTCATACCTGAACTGACCCACCCAGGGCCTGGCCAGCCCCCCAGAGCCCTGTGACGCCGTCCGTTTGCTCAGCCGCCTCCGTGCTCTGGGAAGGTCACCCCTGTGTCTGTGAGCGGCGGGTTCCGCAGGACCCTCGGGAGCAGAGAGCCGGGTGCTGGGAGAGGCGGAGTCGCGGGCAGACGCGAGTCCTGGTTCAGGATCAGGTGTGGGTTGGGCAAGGCCAGAACGGTCGTTGGGTTACAATCTGTACCACTCGGCATCCTGGACGTGAGAAGCGTGTTTGACGTGCGATACTTGTGGCGTGGGGAGAGGACGTGGAGAAATGAGAACCCTTTCGCGCCGGTGGTGGGGACGTCACGTGGCGCGGCCGCAGCGGAAGTCGGTGCCGTGACCCCACGTGCAGCCGCAGTGCCACCGAAGCGGTCCGTCCACGCCAACGGGAAAGCCGGCGCCTTGACTTTCTCAAGGACGTTGTCGAACGGGACGGTGACATCCAGTGCCGTGTGAGGACACTTCTCAGTGCTGCGTGAGGAAGGGCGGTGTCCGCCCTCTGGACAGACGCTCCCGTTCCAGGCTCCGGCCATCGGTCCTTTCTGCCAGAGCGTGTTCCGCACCCCCGGGGGGGCCCTGTGGGAATGGGGAAAAGGGCAGTGTCTTCACAAAAGTTTTTAAAGGTATTTCGTGTTAGTTTGCTCACCAATGGGTTAGGTTCTTAGAGTTTAAAGGAGTAGTTAATTATGAAATCCCTTTTATTATTTCGTTCTGTGATAGTCTGGGTGTTTCTTCTAACTCAAGTTACCTTCGAAATGAACGTCATAGATCCATGAAATTTTCATTTGTGCGTGTTGTTGAAGAATTCATTCTGCTGTAATGTAGATGGAATGTGCCAGCTGGATTTGTAGTAACGTTCTCAAAGTTTTACATCTTTGTTTTTGAAATATACTATAGCGGTATCTTCGTGGAAGTGGGGCGATGGGAGAGAGGTGATTACATCAATCAGGTATTTGAACGAAGATTGGGTGCAGCTTACGTATGATTTTGTAATAATCCCGATTTCCAAGGAAAAATATTTGCACAATACTTAGTCATCGTGTCATTTGTAGATAAATTGATTATGAGTTGGTCTTTGTTTTTATTGAAACATAGATTCTGTGTATAAATGTGGATTTTATGTATATCTTCTCCATGTATATAACAAGTGTCTCAAATCAAATAACTTGAGCAGAAATGATTCTTCTATATTAAACATTAAATTCTCATTTAAGCCACGGATGTGCCTCCTGGGTTCATCGACGCCTTCGCCCTGCCGTGCGCGGTCGGGGGTCCCCGTGCCGGGCCAGCCGCACCCTGGGGCTCTGACCAGCTCTTGCAGCATGCGGCGCAGAACTCCGGAGCCCTCCCGGTTCCTGGGTGCCTGTGGCTCTGACTGTCCCCAGCAGACGGCCCGCCCCTCCCTGCTGCTCAGCTCCTGCAGTGGCCGGGGGACAGGGAGCAGAGCACAGCTCAGCGCCAGAGGAGAGGAGAGTGGAGGCCGTGCCGACTGAACCGCCTGCAGGTGTGACGTGGCCGGCTGTCGTTTCTGTGAGGACACGTGTGCAGGGCAGACGTGTGGCCGCGCTGCCTCTTCAGCCGGGCACTGGGGCCCCAGGGCAGGAGGGGAAGGGGGTCCAGGCGCTCACAGCCCACCACTGCGGAGACTTGTCGCAGAGCGGGGATGGAGGGCCTGAGCCCCATCACCGGGGGTGTTGTCCCGCCCTCGTCAGCTCCCGGGGCTGAGAGCAGGGCGAGGGGGCACTTCCCAGAGGACCGAGTAGGACAGAGCCGCTTCTGGTGAGCTCTGCCCACTGCCTGGGGCGGGGCGGGGCGGGGCCCAGCCTGCTGCCTGACAGCTCCGGGCAAGGCGAGCCTCACGCTGGCCAGTCGGGGCAGTGGGTGCGTCCATGTTGACTGCACTTCCCAGAGAGGGTCCCATGCAAGGGTGACAGGGCAGCACTGGCTGTGTGTGTGTGTTGGGGGGAGGTTCTGCGACCACTCAGCGTGCCGTGTCCCCGAGTCCAGCCTCAGTTGGGGGTTCTGTGACCACTCAGTGCAGTGTGTCCCCGAGTCCAGCCTCAGTTGGGGGTTCTGTGACCACTCAGTGCAGTGTGTCCCCGAGTCCGGTCTCAGGCCACAGTCTGAGACGCCAACGTCCGGCCCACGCGTAGCGGTGCAGCCTGCCGGGAGAAGGGCCAGCGCCGGAGTGGGCCCGAGGAGGCGAGGGCGGCCGTGCCGTGCCTCCAACTGACCCCGGGGCTGGGCGGCGTTGCCAGCCCCGTCACCGGTCAGCTGCCGGCCCTGGTGGCCGTGTCGCTGTAAACCTGCACGAGGCGCACGAGCGGCGGGCCCGGCGCGCACAGGTGCGGGCTCGCGGCGGCCTTGCCCGGAGGCCAGGGCGCGGCGTCCACCCCGGTGTCCGGCCCGGCCGGGTGCACATGGTGCTCGCACGCCCATCGGCCTGCGCGGCGACCCTGTGGCGGGGGGTAGCGGACCCAGGACGCTGAAGGTCGCCCCGGGCCGCATGCGCCTGCCACCGTCCCCGTGGGTCTCCGCGGAAGTTTCCTCCCGTGTCCTGGTAGGTGGCTGCTTCGTCCCCCGCAATGAGGTGGGCGCTGTCCAGACGAGGCTCCGGCGGGCGGCGCGCGGTCCGGGGGGGGGCGGCGTGCGGTCCCGGGGGGCGGTGCGCGATCGTGGGGGGCGGCGCGCGGTCCCGGGGGGTGGCGCGCGATCGTGGGGGGCGGCGCACGGTCCCGGGGGTGGCGCGCGATCGTGGGGGGCGGCGCGCGGTCCCGGGGGGCGGTGCGTGATCGTGGGGGGGCGGTGCGCGGTCCCGGGGGGCGGCGCGCGGTCGTGCCACTGCAGGGAGCGGCCGGCTCCGTCCCGCGGCGCACGCAGGTGTCCTGTGCCGCTCGCCGGCCGTGGTCGCGGGCGTGGCACGCCCCTCGGACGCCGCCCTGGGCCCCTCGCTGCTGCAGGACGGGGTGCGTGCCGGCGCCCCGGCTCCCTGTTCCCTCCACCGCCGCGCACACAGGTCAGACCCTCCTGCGGGAAGCTCCGTCCTCCTCTGGCGGCATGTCACTGTTTCCTTGTTAATGGGTGAAATACGTGACGATATTTTATGTATTTTCACGCACCAAACACGCCTGGAAGAAGGCCGCATGATGTCTGCTCCCTGGTTTGTGTAGGCGGGGCCCAGCGCCCCGTCCAGGATTGCCTCTCTGTATGTGGTCTGTTCTGCAGAGGGGTCCGCCCTCCCCCTCTTCATCCTATGGCTGGCTGTCTGGACGCCCCACCCGAGGCCCTGCTGATTGGCAGAACACTTAAAGAGTCAAAGAACAGGATGATGATGTCATTTTTCTCTAAGCCCTGGACTGCTATAAATTACGTTTTAACTGTTGTAATTAAGACTTTGAGACTACTAAGCTGTCTACGAGGGGAAGAACCTGTCCCCTTCTACCGAAGAATAATTAATTCTCCAAGTGTATGGTTTTGAAGAATTTACTGTAAGGTAAAAGGCTGGTATTTCATTCTTGCATTTGTCAGTATTTAATCAAACGGGAAGTACACTTTTGGTCTGGAATCTTGGCTTCAGCTGCAGAATTAGGTTGAATTATTGTTTAAAGAGTAAAAGGCATAGAATTACACGTTCAAGGTATCAAGCCACTGATGGGTTCTGGGCAGCACGTGGCTGATTCGGAGCATGACGTCCGCTGCCTCGCGCTGGCCGTTCAGCAGCAGCAGGCGTCGCCGCGGCAGCGTGGCCTTGTGGGGACGGCGCCTGTCCCTCCACGAGCCTCGTGCCTTCAAGGCCCCCCGCGTCGCTGGCTGCCGGAGCATGTCCGGAACACAAGGCGCCTGCATCCCAGACAGCCAGTCGTCAATCATGAGCCTCGCCGCGCCCCTCACGCGAGGATCCTTCATGGCGCAGCGGGGGTGAAACTCACTCTGTGTGGGCGTGAGGGGGCCTGGTTCCGGCCCTCGGCGGTGGCCAGACGCGGGCCTGGCCCTGCCCGCCTGGGCTCCGTGCGTCGGAAACTCCGGCAGTGTTTGTGGGCGTCGGGGTCATGCTCTCAAAGACAGAGGGGTGGGCGCCCTGGGGTCAGCGTGGCCTTGGTTTGTTCTCCGTGGGCGGGGAGAAGGCGCAGGCGGCACAGGACCGGGTGCACCGGGCACCCCATGCAGCTGGTGGCCGGGCGGTGAGTAGCCCTGGCTTTGCGGGCGCTGGGTCTGGTCACAGGTGCTCGCGGAAGCCGCCACAGATGACAGAGCCTGGCTGCGTCCCAGTGAGACCGATTTCACGGACTCTGACATTTGCATTTCGTGTTATTTCCACCTTATTTTTTTGACTTTCTCAACCATTTAAAAATGTAAAAACCACTCTGAGCCCATTGGCTACACCCAGACTCCCATGCAAGCTGGACTTGCCCTGCACCCTCAATCCTTGATCATGGCAGGTAGGTGACCAGGTGTCCCCGAGGAGGCCGCACTGCCTCGATGGACTGCCGTAGATTTCCGCATCACACACACCCAGGCGTGGCCTGACGTGGCCTCGGAGGTAGTGCCACATCTGTGTCACAGCCTGTGACACCCGGGAAGAAGGTGTGACCGGAGCCTGGGGCCTCACCACTGGGGTGGTGAGGGAGATGGAGCCGCGGGCGACCTGCAGCCAAAGCCACGGCGCCTCCCGCACTCTGCCACGGAGGTGCCCGGCTGTAAGGCGGAAGCCACTCTGTCCCCGCCCGTCCTCGCAGCTCCCTGGGGCACCTGGTACCTGTCTTGGCTCAGGTTCCCAGGCCCTGCTGGCCTCTGGCTCATAGAGCTGGCTCGCAGCCCTGGCGCGGGGTGTGCTGGCCCTGTGAGCACTGGTCCCCTGGCCCGGGGCCGGCCGCAGCTCTGGCCGGTGCCGAGGGGGCCGGCGTGCAGCCCCCGCCCTCCATGACCAGAGGCCGCAGCGTGCAGACGGGGAGACGTGGACAGGCCGGAGCCTCGGCCAGGTCGGGGCGCTCTGCTGCTCGCAGGCTGCCCCGGTGCGTGTCGCTGTGGGTTCGCACCCGCCCTGCGCCGTGCACGCCTCCCGCAGGTGTGTCCTCGCCCTCTGAGGGTCTGGTGCTTCGGCTGGCACAGTGACATGTTTGTTTTTAAAGACCCGTTCTTCCCTTTACTAAGTGCTCAAACCTGTTTCAGCGACTTGTCAAAAAGGGAGTGAAGCGAAGTAGCCTGAACAGACAGTGCCATGAGCGGTGTCTGTCCCCCTCGTCCCTCGGAGCAGGCGCCCTCGGAGCGGGCCGGGGGCCAGGCCCTTCAGCTCCTGGGGCTGGGAGCCTCGCGGGTGGGCGTCTGTCAGAAGTCTCCGCCTGTACCTCACACACCTGCGACTTCCCCATTTCATCCTCATTTTCTTATAAAAATGTGTTCCCCACAAAATTAACTCGCGAGGACGACGCCCAGCGTTCCACCTGCGGTTTCCTCTGCGCCGGCCGCCCGCACCCTGGGGTGGCTCCGTGAGCACCCCGGCACTGGTGCACGCCGCTTCCCGGAGGGGCCGTGCGGGTGCGACTGGTCCGCAAGGCCTGTCGGCAGGAGAGCTCCGATGGGGCCTCACAAATAACGGCGACAATGAACTTCCAGGGACCTGCGGCCGTACCTACCGCGTGGCGCTCTGCGCCCCACGCCCGGGTAGGCCGGGCGCAGCGAGCGGCCCGAAGCGTCCGGAGTCGACGCACGCGCAGGGTCCCCGCCCGGCCGCGCGCGCGCAGGGTCACGACCCGGACGCGGACGCGCAGGGTCCCCGCCCGGCCGCGCGCGCGCAGGGTCACGACCTGGATGCGCGCGCAGGGTCGCCGCCCGGCCGCGCGCGCAGCTCCAGACGCCTGCAGCACTCCGTGAGGCCGTGCACACGGGCGGCGCGTACGTTTTCGGCTGTGAGCGGTCGCACTGGCGCACGCGGCGGTCTGCGCCCTCACTGCGCCCTCGTCCCGCGCGAGAGCAGCTTCGAAGGCGCGTTCGAGCTTCAGCAGGAGAGCGAGCGGTCACACCCTGCTCCGCTCGGGCTGAGCTCGCAAAGACGAACGAAAATGAAGCTGGGGGAGCCGAGTCTCGGTTTGAGTTGAGTGTTTAGGTGGAGACAGCGCTTGTTTTCACCCGGAAACGGTTTGCGAGACGACCGAACACACGCCCTTGGACGTCCTTGCACACCCCGCTCTGCCGCAGGCCTTCGCACGCCTGTTTGCTCACACGC
>JAQQSQ010001770.1:0-11970 GCA_028627145.1 Eidolon dupreanum
GCAAAATACTGGTTTATCTTTATATATGCTTCTATGTCTCACTGCAGAAAACAGATGTATGCTGTGTCAAGGAAGAATAAATCTATCATTTTCCCCCTAAAATGTATCATTTACTCGAAGCAATTTTCTTATTAAGAATGGAAGAATTAAAATAATAATATGCATATGTGGGACTTCTCTTTCCTTAGTCATTTTTTCCTTAGTCATGGGATATTTCTATTGACCTGAAAAATAGAGGGGCAAAGTGAGACACAATAGTGTTCAAGGTCAAAGAATAGCCGTTTAGGAACACTGATTCAGGCAGAAACCCAAATAGTGAAACCTGTTTTACTCTAGGCTAATTGATTTAAATAAGAGTTAAGTTCTTGTAATCAACACATTGAACAGAACAGTGTTATTAGAGTATCTGCTGTCCTTGTTTATGGCTAAAGAAAGTTGTTTTTATCTAAGTGTGAATTTGTATATTTTGGGGAGGCCATGTGAGGAGGATGTCATCAAAATTGTTGTGCTACTGAGTGTTTATCAACATGAACGTGTGCAGTGACTATGATATAATGAACATTTACGCTTCAAATACCAAGGAATTATGAGGACTTACTCAGTGTGTTTGATCAGCGCAAGCCAACTCTTTGCTGATCAAAATAGCTCGCTGAATACCTTGGGATATTAGGTCCTACTGTGGCAAGACAGACAGTCTGCCGGCTGTGAAAATCCTTCAGCGGTATCATGATGGAGATGTCTGCCAACACCAGCGCCTTCATTCCACTCGTACCATGCTCTAGCTACAAAGGACTTCAATTAGTGCTAGCAGCTGGATGTCAGCTCATGTTTGGCTAAGCTGACTTTTCCAAGAACATGTTGCAGAAAGGCACACCTCAACTAAAGTTGAACTTTGTTTCCTTTATCTCTCTTTTTCTTGGAACAGTAGTATATTCTATCTCTCTTTAGTTTGGAAAATGTTATTTCAATATTGACATTTCACAACTGTGAGTCTTTGAGCACCTTAATTATTTTCATTCTTATTAATTTTTAAATTATGAATAATAGTTGCCCGCCTCATCAGTTCTTGTGAGGATTGGGATAACACCTGTAAATACCTAGTCCCTTATTCAGCAGATGGTACTCATTGAAAGACTGTTAGCTTTCTCTTGCTTTGTAGCATTATGGCAAAGATATACAATTATAGCAAATATAAATGCACACTTCAATGAAAAAATAAAAAATTATTAGCAAGTAGGATTTGCCCGAAATAACTTATAATAGATATTTAACATTCAAAAAATAAATCAGCACAATTCACTAGATTATCATTTTAAAAAAGAACAATAAATAGTAATCTCAAAGAATGAATTTGATATAATCAGCATTTATTCATAACAAAACAGCTCAACAAATTAAAAGCACAATAAACTTCCCGAACTTGCTAAAGAGCATATGTAAAACTCTACAGTAAACATAATAGGGAAAAAGACGATGCATGCCCTCATTTCCACTGTACATGGCTCTGATGGCTCTACACATGCAATAATGCAAAAAAAAATAAAAAATAAAAAACACAAAGTAAGAAAAAAGTAAAATTTGGAAGGTAGAAAAAAATAGCAACTTAATTCAAAATTTTAAGTGTAAAAATCACCATTTGTAATAACATCAACACCCAGGAGACCTTTTGTAGAAACTTAACTTGAAACTAAATAGTAAAATTGGAAAATCGATTATATGACAGTCACTATCTGATTTTAAGATGTGCTACAAAGCTACAATAATCAAGATAGTAATCAAGAAAAACACACGAAGTTCAGGAATTGATTTGAACACATATTTCAATTAAATTTCACACATAAAAAAGCTCAGCAATATCAGCCTGTAAAAAAAGAATAGTCTTTCTAAAAAAATAGTAGACGAATTCTACATCAATTTGCAGTGAGAATAGATGAAAAAGAAGGAAAGGAGAAAAGAAAGGAGGGAGAGAGAGAAAAAGGAGGGAGCAAGGGAGAGTGGATGGAAGGAAGGAAGGAAGGAAGGAAAGAAGAAAGGAAGGTAGGGAGGAAGAAAAGAGAAACTTTACATCAAACGCTACAACAAAATAAAAAAAATTATAGATCTAAATGCAAAAATTTAAAAATTCTCAAACAAAACATAGGAAAAAATTTAAGTTGAGAAAAAATTTTTAAGATATTGCACAAAAAACACAAATATATAACTAAGCATTAATAAAATGAACATAACAATACTTAGAATATGTTTTTTAAAAGATACTGTCAAACATGAAGAGCTAAACCACAAGCTGAAAAAAATATAGACAAAGTGCATATCTATGCATATCTGTTACAGGATTTGTATTCAGAATACGAAAAGAATTCTTGTAACTCAATAATAATAAAATGGGCAACCACATAAAATAAGCAAGATATTTTCAGATATTTTATTAAATAAAAAGAGCAAATAAACACATGAGAAAATGTTAAAAATGATTAGTCACTAGGAAAATTAAAATTAAAATCACAATGATATATAACTATGTGTCTGTTAGAAGAGATAACACTTTAAGAAAATGCTAAGTGCTGGCTTTGATTTAAAGCAAAGGGAACTGTCAGACATTGCTGGGGGCAGTACGAAACAGCCCATCAATTGTGTTAGTTTGTCAGTCTCTTAAACAGCTTATATTGAATGACATGATTTCGCAATTCTAATACCATTTACCAAAGATAAATAAAAACATAGTTCCCCACAAAGAGGAGCTTTAAACATGATTGCTCTGAACTAGAAACACACCCAGTGGCGCGGACAGAATGTACTACTTTGCAACAAAAGGAAAAAATAGTATAAAAGCAAGACCATAGCTGAATCTCAAAACATTACAACAAGAGACAGAAGCCAACTCAAAAGGCTATATACTATATGCTTCCATTTAAGTCACATTCTGGAAAGAACACAAGCATTACATAAATTACATCAATGCTTTCTCAGTGATCATCAGCAACTCAGGGAGAGGATAAAAGTGTCTACAAAAGAGCATAAAAAATGTATTAGGCTGAACAAAATACCCTGTCATGATTTTGGTAGTGGTAACAAGGACAGCAGGTGTGTGTCAAAATGCGCCAAACTGTACACCTACAACCAGTGATAATTTAATAAGGACCTTAGGATACAATAAACCTGACTAAAAACCTGATAGTTTTCAACTCATTATTTTAAACATTTTAAATCATTTTTAAAATGAAATATTTTTTATTTATTGTTCTTTCTGCTTCTTCCTGAATGAAAGCCCTTTCAAGATTTTCAATTATACTATCTTGAGAGTTCAATAAATTAGATCTCCTGTTTTGATCTTTTTTTTTTTAGAGTTTCATAATATTAATCCCTTCTTTATGGCATTCTTTTCTTCCCCCAATCCAATGAAAATTTGCTATGTTAAATCTTAACCCACACATCTAATTGTTAAATTACAAATTATTTTAAAAGACTTTCATTACTTCAATTTATTAATTAAGTTTCAGACATTAGCAAAAAAAGGTTATATATCTGATAGATGTCAATCAGGAGGTAGTCTTTTTTTTTTTTTTTAGTTTTTAATGGCCTCATAAGAGGAAGTTTACAGATCGAGTTTTTAAACAGTATCTTTCATGATGTTATAAATCTTTCTTTAGAGACACATTCAACCTACTTAGAAGTTTGTAAGACTGGATATACAAGAAGATACACACAGGTATATGTATGTTTATGGGTGTGTTTGTACAATCTTCTAAGTAAGGTAAAAGGTAAAATGGAACTGGACAGAAAAATTAAGTAGCTCGGTATTCTTTCTTTCTATATATAGTTGTGTTAAATTAACTCTTCCACTTCTTAGCAGTTTGTCCACTGGAAAGTTATTTAATAGCTTCACATCTTATTTTTCACATCTACAAAAAATGGAAAATGTGAAAAGACTATAGTTGAGTTAATTGAGAATTCATATAGAAAATCATAATATAGTACTTCACAGATACATTTTTACTTTTTTATGCAAATAAACTCTCCATGCACCTTGTTTCACTTGTAAATTTGGATCCAAAAAAAACTGTAGGATCAGAACCACAGAAAATAATTGCAAAAAACCAGCCCAGTTGTAAAGTCATTAAAAAAAAATTTAAATTTTCTTGGTCAATATCTTATTTGCTAAGGTATAAATCTTCTTTAAGCATTGTACAATGAATGTGTTTTCTCTTCTCATTAATTTCACTCCAGAACAGAGCTGAATTAGAGGTAAAGTTACCCAGACAAAGTGAGGGATACACATACACACACACACACACACACACACACACACACACACACACAGGAAAAGAAGAAGAACTGGTTGTAGGCTATGTGCCTTTGGAGTAAGCTGAAAAAACAATAAAGAGGGCAATGTAAATGCAAAATTAATTTGTTTTTACTTTGTCAAAGACTTTAAAGTAACATAGAGACCTGGGACCGTTTCATGATGCAATGTGTGACTTCATATATCTCCATGTGATCATATTTTCTTTCCTTTTGAGATTGGAAGTTTCTGCCTTTAGAGATTTGACTCCACAATTAAATGCTGTAATTTAGTACCCATGGGTACTGAATTTTCCTTAAAGAAAACTGGGTGAAGCAATATGTATTTATTGAGAGGTTATCTCAAAATGTTATAAGTAGGTAATTCAAATATCCATTGAATTTCATTTGAAAATAAATTATTTTTCTTAAAACATTTTAAGCTACAACTGAGAACTGATGATAAAAACATGATAGATTACACAGGTAAGACACTGGGAAGAAAGCTATAAGGATTTGGAGCTGTTGTTCACTGAGGTGGACAAGTAGTATGTCTGTTATAACATGGCATTATTTTGCTAGCATACCTTGTGACTGGAACAATGGTTTCATTCTAGTAAAAAAAAAAAAAAAAAAACAGTTAAAATATCTCAAAATCATTCTTTAGGATATTGGTCGAAATATCGGTTATTTGAAATGGTCACTATTTTGGCTGCATGGGGTATAGAAGAGCTATTTACAAGGTACAATGCATACATTTGGAGTTGAAGAATAAACAGAGTGGTCTTGAGGGGAAAGATACGGATTCGAGTTAAAATCACATACCTGTTCAGAGAAAGGGAGAGACTTCAGCAGGCTATCTGTATCCTTTGTATTTGGCGTGAGAGTCAGTAGAGAAAAACTAGAACTACATATGGCGCATTTACAGAAACTGAAGTGGAGTGTGTAGACTTGCCCAGTGATTTGAGAGGACTACAACCAGATTTAGTAGACAATTGCTTAATAAATTTAACTGCTTACCCACTTGTCCACTAATTTTGTCTTTCTTAAGTCACTCTATTTACTACACTATATTATCCTAGGTTGATTTTTCCCATGTGTGAATATCTACATCAACAGATTTAAGATTTCCTCTGAATGTTTGGAGAGAGAAATATCTACAGCTGATGCAAGTTTAAGGAAACACTATTTGTAATAAATGTCTAGAAGAAATTATACTGTGGTGACTGAGTTCATCCTGTTGGGATTGGCAGACACGCTGGAGCTACAGATCACGCTCTTTTTGCTGTTTTTCGTGGTATACACACTTACAATTTGGGGGAATGTTGGCATGATCCTCTTAATCAGGGCTGACTCCCGACTTCACACACCCATGTACTTCTTCCTGGCCAACCTGTCCTTTGCAGACGTTTGTTATTCCTCCACCATCACCCCAAAGATGCTGGTGGATTTATTGTCAGAGAAGAAAACCATCTCCTTTGCTGGCTGCTTTGTGCAGTTGTACTTCTTCATCGCCTTGGCCACGACCGAGTGCATCCTGTTCGGGTTAATGGCCTACGACCGGTACGTGGCCATATGCAACCCTCTGCTTTACCCTGTGCTCATGTCCAGGACCATCTGCCTTAAAATGGTTGTAGGAGCTTTTACAGCAGGGCTGTTGAACTCCATGGTTAACACAAGTTATGTCAGCAGCTTGTCATTCTGTGGCTCCAATGTCATCCAACACTTCTTCTGTGACACCCCTCCACTTTTTAAGCTCTCATGTTCTGACACATGGATGAATGAAAGCACCACTTCCATATTTGCTGGTGTAAATATGATCGGGACTCTCCTGGTCATCCTCACCTCCTACTCCTACATTCTCTTCTCCATCTTTCGCATGCATTCAGGGGAGGGAAGGCACAAAGCGTTCTCAACGTGTGCCTCTCACCTGACGGCTATAACTCTGTTCTATTCCACTGCCATCTATACTCATTTGAGACCCAGTTCTGGCTACTCCCTAAGTCAGGACAAAGTGGCTTCTGTGTTCTACACAGTGGTGATCCCCATGTTAAATCCTCTGATCTACAGCCTCAGGAATAAGGAAGTAAAGGCGGCTTTTAGGGATGTAATTACCAAGAAAAGGATCCTTCTGTTCTGTGATTGTTTGGTTAAATTTCTGAATTAAATAGAATATTTAACGAACTTTCTAACCGTGGTTCAAGCCAATGGTTTTATTAGAATATTTCCTAAGTAATCATATTCTGTAATACTCAAGTAAATTACCAATCTTATGTGAGACGATGAGACCTTCTTATCATCATTCTACATATTTAGTAGGTCCAAAAAAAGAGACTTGTTTGTAATAACATCTTGCCTAGCAAAAGGAAGGTATTGACTTTTAGAGACAAAATTCACAATATCACATGAAACTAGCCATTGAAGTTACTTGTAATATCCATTTCTTATTTCCTCATACATTCCTTTCCACCATTTATGATTTGTAAGCAATTGTTATATATCACTTATGTCAAAATGTGTTAAATTTAGAATAGATAATCATTTTTAAGTATTAAATGGTATCCTGAGAAGATAATTTTAAATTAAAAAAACTGTAGTTTGAATTGCTACTGTAAAATTCACAGCTTTATTTCTCTTTTGCCTCTATACAAATACATATTCCTTAAAAATAAATGTGTTTGTGCAAAAGTGTGCTATCAGGAAAACTGTTGCCTGATTAGAATGAACCAATTAAAACATTTCTCCTACGCCTTTCTTTTCTCCTCAAAATTTTCCAATTCTCTCACTTTGTCTCTCCCAGACTGACACACACACAATCTATGTGCACACATATTTGGCTGCTGCTAAGAGTTCGGGACATGAAGGTTCAACAGATGAATCTGACACTTATTCTTTAAAATATGGTCTTAGATTTCCTGAGTATAAATATCTCCTAACATTTCCAATAAAAATCTATGAAATTAATCAATATTGAAGCTAAGCATTATTAATATGAAGGTAGACAGGAAATTGGCTTAGTACAACCCTGAAAGAATTGAATGGGAGCCAGGCCTTGCTCAGGACACAGCCACATTTACAGTTTGAAGAGGGAAATTCTCCACGTCTCTTTCCTTACCCTTGTCACTGAAGTCACACTTCACAGAAACTACGATGTACAAGTCATCTGGGATGTGGCATAGCAAACTTATGGTCTATCACAAAGAGGTCATCCAACTTGACCATTCAGTAATGTCCTCAATGGTCCATGTAGGTGATTTAGGCAAGACGGATGTTTGTGAAGGTGTCGGTGGTGTCTGAGCACCCGTGGGCCATGCTCTCAGCCCACAGGTCTGCAGGTTACCTGGCCCCGGACGCCTGCGGTAGAATGTCCAGGCTGTTCTTAGAGGATTTCACTCTTTCCCTGCATCTGATTCTTATGCATCTGCTGGTAGCTGTTGGCTAGATGCTTTCCACTTTCCCTGTCCTGAGTATTTAATGAAATCATACTTGAAAACTAGATGTTTCACTAGTAAACACTGTTATTATATTCTTTTCATTAAATGCTTTAATTTGCAATAAAACAGAAATAGAAACAATCTTTCAGAGATGAATCCAGTTATTCTGAGATTTGGGGTTTTAGACATGTCATAATTTGAGCCATGTTCTCTGTTCTCAAGATCGGCATTTCTACATTTAATTAATCTCATGACTGGACCGTGAGATGATCATGCTAAGTGAAAAAAGCCAGAGAGAATAAGTTGAAAATCATATGATATCACTTATATGGGGATATAAACCAAAAAGCAACAAACAAACATGACAAACAGAAACTCATGGACATGAACAGTGGTTACCGGGGGTGAGGCAGTGGAGAGCTGGTACATGAGGAAATAGATTTCAAATACGTGGTGACAGAAAGAAATCTATGGATGGTGAACGTACAATGCAATATGTACATGACTTACTGTTGACTTGTACACTTGAAACACTGGATTTTATTAACCCATGTCACTAATAAAAAAATAACCTTAAAAAATAATTAATTTCATGTACTAGACCTACAAATATTTTCAACTTTGAGAGCTATTATCATTAATGATTTTGCTACTTTTTAATTTATTGGACATAGGCTTCTTATGTAAATTTTGATTATTTATATAAACCCAACATTATTTATAAAAATATTTTAACTATCATAATTTCTGCTTATAGGTCAATGTATTTGTGTGGGAAATGTTCCAAATATTTTTCTTTTACTTCATTTAACTCAAAAAAATTTAAATTATAAAAATATTAATAGTTTTCTAATTTTTACATTGAGTGTGATTTTATCATTCTCTTCTTACCTGACATTATTTATTAAACTATCCCCTATGAATGTAATACTGTTTTGCTTCTTTGCTACACAGCCACCATTGCTTTCTGTTTTTCTAATATTCCTGGTCTTTAATTCTACTTGAATATTTAATGTTACTACATTCCCCAAATATACACATATCGATCAGAGCTATGCCTTATTTAATGTTTTTATGTAATTTCTTTATTAAAAGTAATGACGTTAAAGTGTATGGCGTTTAGCTATGTTTTAGTCAATATTTTCATCCATTACTAGATGAGGCCAAATTGAGAATAGCTTACAAAACCTGTGAATGTCATGATGTTAAAAAAATAAACCTACGAAATGGAAGGAGTGAAAGAATCAATATTAAAGAATCAGAGAAAGCCAAAAACAACCTAAAAATTATTAATAGATGTAGCCTTCTATTTAGGCAGAAATAATGTGTGCGGTGTGATATTAAGATATCAAATTGATTTTGGATTTAGTTTGTTAGGTGTAAAGTAACAAACTAAATTACTTTAAATAACATAGTCCATGTAATTTTCATGGGCCTATTAAAAATGGGAAGACATATATACTGTAAGCAATAATTAGATAAAGGTTAGTGCGAAGATAAAATGAAGTAGTAATCCCATTCATCTCCACACCGATCAAATAAAATCAAAGAGAGTGTGTTAATTCATAGTCAGCACAGTTCACTGGACAGAGATAAACAATATTATTTCAAGGAGGCAATGTCCAAGTGATGGAGGTATAAAGGAAAAACATCAAATACAAAGTGGTCAAATTGATGTGAGAATATATAATCTGTGGAAGAGGGACGTACAAAGAGCTTTAGGGAAAGCATACAGCTTTAAACTGATCAGAATAGTATTTCTGTTCAATTTACTGACAAATGCTACCCACTTTAGAGAACAAATTATGTAACATATTTACAAGCAATGTGCTCACTGACTTATATAATTTCATATCTAACTGTTTACAAAGAAAATATATAGCTTGATAGAAACAATGTTAAAACAAATAGCTTTATCAAAAATAGATGAAATGAGTGTCAAATAGTATATTTCATCAGAAAGCAGAAATGTGGACACTTGTTGCTAAACTTACATATAATTTATTGCTTTGGCTGAGAAATTGGAATGCATTGTCTCTAAGATTCTCTTATAATTTTGAGTTATAATCATGAAATTGTTGAATACGTCCATGCATCACTCCTGAGTCTCAGAAGAGACCAAGGGATATTTCAGACATATAAAAGAACTTATTGCTTCCAGATTTGTTACTAAAGAAAGAGATAGTGAATATTGGCCAAGAAATTTTGAAATTTTGCCAATGGGAAATCAATCTGATGAAGATGTCTGTCAAAAACTCTGATTTTCTGACTTGGGCTCCAAAACTCAACATCCAAAATTGTACAATCATATTTACCTTGTGTTGCAAAACAATCCAAATCAATAAAATATAATTCATTAGTTAGTTTGTGTTGAGAGTGTGTCAGATTCATTAATACAATGGAAAAAGAAACAGAAAAATGAAAAAAAAAAGTACAGACTTAGAGAGGATATGTAAATAGAATTTTCATTACCTGGAAAACAAAATAAGTAGCAAAAAAAAAAAAAAAGGTTAAGTAAAGGCCGAGGTTTATTTTACAAAGCATAAAATCATCATGCCTAGATCATGTGTTACATAAGAAGACTCTGTGTCACAGTAATCTGAAGTGCTGGATTTGGTAAGAGCTGGTGAAAAAAAAAATAACACATTTAAAGAGCAAATGAAAAGATATATCTATAGTCCATTGTAAAGACATGCTTATCTTCCAGTAGTTGCGCTGAATATAGACAGTGTGGGCTCACAGAATAGTGCCAATAGAAGTCAGAAGCAGAGTGACAAGGAACAAGTTTTTAATTTTAAGTGGGCCATTGAAATTGATTTTTTTCAGTATAAACAAACATTGCAAAATACAGTTTACTTATTTCTTATTTTTGATCGTTCTATTAAAAATGCATACATATTACATTTTCCCCCTGAAGATAAGGCTTGTATCTTCATATGAGACTCATATAAAGTAGCTATTCGCTATAGATCTATTCAGATGGACATAATATATTTGATGTGAACCCAACACCCCCCCCACACAAATATGTCAAAATTTCTAATGTAGTTGAATTTATGTATGATAAAAATGAAAATCAAAACAAAAGGAAATATTTGAGCAAAACGGGCCAAGTGTTCTACGTAGATGACTCTATTTTTAGAGCTGAATGTTCACCACGAAGTAAACCAGACAAATGCCATGGAAGTAAGGAGTTTCTGAAAGAAAGGGCATCCAATTATAAAATAAAAAATTAAAAACAATATTATAAGGTTCAAAATAGAAATTACATTGGGAGGATATGAGAGTATTACATTAGAAAGATTTAATTTTGCGTGTGAGAATAATGGGTCACCTTTGGGACATATCAGCTTAGTCTAAAAGATAAACAGATGATTTACAGGCATACTGACCAATCTGGAGGGTCCGAAGTTTTCTGTGCATCTCGAAAAATATAGTACAGCTTCTTATATAGTTATATAACAAGTGAAACTTGATTCCTTTTTATCTTATGTGAATACCTGTACCTAAAAGAAAAAAAAATCTATGGCACAAACTGAGAAACTTAACAAATAAACAATCTACATGATGTGTGAAATCTAGGTAATTTCCAAGTTACATTCTTTCAGGTTAAGATAGCCCAAAATCAAGAAACAACCCTAATTCCATAAAAGATATATAAATGAACAAAATAAAGCTTGAAGTTCAAGTCTGTACTGACAGTAAATGACTTAAATATAGGTAGAACATAGATAAATCTTAAAATAATTACGGTGAGCAAAGACATCAGGATAAAAAAATACATTCTGATGGATTATAAATGATCATTTGCTACAGAAATTGGATTTGTGATTCTGTGAGATTGCAATAGAGGAAGCTTGGATTAGGAATTGTTCGGGTAGTGTGAATGATTTGTATCATCATTGTAGAAACGCTTACATGAGGGTATGTATTTCTCTAATCTGATCGCATTTGAAATCTCATTAAATCTGGTTGAATGTTTATACTCTATATTCTGTAAATTATGTTTCAGTAACATTATAATTTAAAAATTAAAATTATAATAACATTTCCCTAGAAACATCTCTTTATCTTTTAGACTAAGCTGATATGTCCCAAAGGTGACCCATTATTCTCACATGCAAAATTAAATCTTTCTAATGTAATATGTCTAAAAATCCAAATAAAATACATAGCTATGTGCCACACACAATTATTCCGTTACGTAAATGACCTGGTAAAACTTAAATCTAAATATACATATGTTACAGCAAGCTGT
>JAQQSQ010001771.1:0-11969 GCA_028627145.1 Eidolon dupreanum
AAATGTTCATCCACAGGTGATTGGATAAAGAAATCATGGTTCATATATACAATGGACTATTACTCGGCCATTAAAGAAATGAAATCCTACCATTTGCAATGACATGGATGGACATAGAGGTTATTATGCCAAGAGAAAGATAAATACCATATGATTTCACTTATATTAGGAATCTAAGGAACAAAAAGAACAAACTAATTAAAAACAGACTCACAAATATAGAGGACAATCTGGTGATGGACAGAGGGGAGGGTGGGTTGTGGGGCTAGGAGAATGGGGTGAAGGGTTAAAAAAGTACAAATTAGTAGTTGACATATGGTCACGGGGATGGGGAGTACAGCATAGGGAATGTAGTTAGCATTAATGTATTGGCTGGATGTAGTCACAGAGGAGAGAAAGAGCAATGTGAAGAACATTTTATAAACTATATAAATGTCTAACTAAAAATCAGAGTACAAACCAGGAACTCCTTTAATAGGACAAGTGTCTGGAAATAATAATGGTGCTTGGTTTCTTCAAGGGGTTGAACTCTGTCCCCCCAAATATATTTTCACCAGGAACTTCAGAATGTGACCTGATTTCAAATAATGGTCTTTGTAAATGTAATTAAAATTTTTGAGAAAAGCTCATCCTGGATTATGGTGGGCCCTAAATATAATCATGGGTTCTTGTAACAGAAAAGGAAAAGACACAGAGAAAGGCACAGAAGAGAAGACTGTATGAAGAGGGAGGCAGAGGTTGGAGTCACACTGCCATAAATTAAGGAATGCCTGGAGCCACCAGATGCTGAAAGAGGCAAGAATGGAATCTCCCTTAGAGCCTTTAGAGGGAGTATGGCTTTGCTGACAGTTTGATTTCAGAGTTTTTGCCAAACCAGAACTATGAGAGAGTAAATTTCTGTTTTTCTAAGCCAACGATTTTGTGGTAATTTGTTACAGCATCTCATCATGCAGATGCTATGGAAGACAGATGCAAGATATACAATGTGTCACAAAAGGAATATCCATCACTGCTGGAAAAAAGCCAAGACTGTGTGAATAAGGCATTTTGGAGATAAAAAACTATAATGACCTCTAAGAAGGGTGGAGAATTGCTACAATGATCTTGTTTCTGATCTTGATGAAGATGTCACTTGAAGGGATCATTTAAGGCTGCTAAGAGTCTTGGTGACCTTAGTCAGGGAATCTAAGGTACAAAAAAAAAAAACCCAAACACACAAAATGAAAACAGACTCACAGATACAGAGAACAAACTAGTAATTGCCAGAAGGGAGGGGTTTTGTGGGGGGGGGGCTGGTGAGAAAGATGAAGGAATTAAGAAGTACAAATTAGTACTCATGAAACAGTTATGGGAATGTGGAGTATGGCATAGGGAATATAGTCAATAATATTATAACAACTAGGTATAGAGCCAGGTGGGTAATAATCAGGGAGATCACTTCATAAGCTATATAAATGCTTAACCATTGTACTGTATACTTGAAACTAATAATAAAAAATGTTTTGGTGATCTTAGTCACTATTGTGAAAGGATCACAGTGGTGTTACTGAAGCATAGACTCATGGCTATAGGACTTCTCTGCTGGGAATACATCTGTATACTATCATCCTTATCATTATTCAATAATTTCCAAGTGAGATCATATCCTCCACCAGATTTGTTTACCAGTTATATACGATTTGATTGAATCAGACTCTTGGGTGGAGGTTGCTAGAATCAGAGTTTTGTTGGTACAGGAACAGCCCACATCACGATGTAAGATTTATTTTATTTTGTGGGTACAATGCCAGAATAGACCAATGTTGGGAATCTGGGTAGAGGTAAAGGATGTCAAGGAACTTGATGACTTGCCATTTTAAAGGCCCATATAGTCTTTCTTTCTTTTTAGTAAGTTGTTTACTAGGGCTTTCAAAACAGAATAGTAGAATGAATTGTTAGTAACTGTTGTAGTTCAGCCAGAAGAACTAAGACTCACCCCTTCTCCATTTTGGGTTCTGTATGATGCAAAAAATAGATATGGTGGACTGACAGTTAAATAGGAATCAGGGAACAAAGCAAGTGCTCAATAATTCTCAAAACATACGGCATTCTTGCTAAAGCTAGATTGAGGAATGTAACTGGATAGTGAGACCAAAATAGCATCTTTCTATTACCTTGCTAAAACTAGACTGTGCAGAGAATTATATCTATAGAATAGATCTTGGTTTATAAAGCCATCTCTAAGAACTACATGTCTGCCTTACACATATAGTCACCATAGTTACTAGCAAGAGCACAAACAAAAGTGTGTGTGCATGTGCATGTGAGAGAGTGAGAGAGAGAGAGAGAGAGAGAGAGAGAGAGAGAGAGAGAGAGAGAGAGAGACCAAGCTTCCATATAGAGGATATGCTATAGGCCCTGCCCCAGGCATGCTTACATATGTGTGTGCTAACACATGGAACAGGTAACTGCTTCCACATTTACCAAACCATGAGTAAGGCAGTTAAAGGGAGAAAGACTAATACTAATCTTGTTTGGAAACCACTGTTACTCTACCCATTTGTTGAGTGTGGCTTAAAGGATGTCAAGCAATCACTAATCATATTAGTTATTCTCCCTTCATCAGGCATAAGCAAATAATGAATAGACAGAGGGGTAGAATTTCCTACCACTAAACTATCTTTGAAAGGTAAGATAGTTGATAAAAGCCCTGGGGAATGGGAAGTGAGTGTTCTCTTTATCGTACTATTTAATGTACCCCTGGAGGTGATGAACATTTCTGATTTACAAGGAAACGTCTCACTGTAGACCTCTTGAGACATTTTGTCTAGCATAATAAGACGTTTTGGCTGAGGGCAAGATAGCCACGGAATTTCACTGGAGCATACTCAATCGGTAGTTTATCTTCTTTGTTAGCACATGTCTATCATCACAACATAAAAGCAATATCATAAAGCCCATAAATACTTAAGTTTTTAAAGATCCTTGTTCCATAATGTCTATCGATGAAGACTAATAGTAACCAGTAGAATTCTCAGATATTGTGTAGAGACCACAGTTAAATAGCCTTTTATCAGAAGTGAAGTGCTCCATTTTTCTTTAGAGGGGAAGAGAAATTCTTGATAAACTGGAGTCAAGAAATTAGCAGACAGTTTTGATCTCTAAAACCACTATATAAATTTGACAAGGAAACAGACATTGAGCATAAAATCAATCACTCATACCCACTCATAATGCAGGAGACTTTCTCTCCATCATGTCCAAAAATTCTCCCAAATCCAACACACATTTTTCTAAGATCCCAGATATAGAGACAAATATAAGGCAAAACATTACAGTAAATGTAGTAACTGCTAAAATGTGTGTAGTAGATGCAAATGTAAGGTAGACCAGGTATCCAAGGTGGTCTTTCTTACCAAACAGATATATTCACCTTTCATGTCTTTCATAATCACACAGATACCAACTGACACTAGAAATTATCTAGCCACTGATCTTGATCTTGATCTTGATCTTGATCTTTGTCAAGAGCAAAAATACAATGGAATATTCCGAGACAATCATTGACTCAACATAGCCACTTTCTGAGGTTGCTATCCATGCTACCTAATTCCTGAACTTCCAGAATACTTCTAGGGAGACTGACTCTTTGGGTACCTTTAAAGCACATTCATTGTTGTCTAAATAAGGATAGGTGACAGGAGGAAAGTTACTATCCAGAGAAGTTTTTATGTATAAAAATACTATTTGAGAGGCAGGACTTCTAGAGTGATGTAGAAAGGAGTCCCACTTACCATCTCCTCAAAAATTTAAGTGATGAAAATTACTTTTATAAAAGCAATCATTCAGAGTCTATGGAAAATTTCCTAAAAGCATACAGAAAATGAAGAAAAAATCAATTCAAGAAAATCTACTAAATCTCAGCAGGAATTGTGAAGGTTTGTGGCATTTGAGCCACAATTCATTCCATTACTCTCTCTCTTCTACCAGCTCATATAATGGAAGGTCTAGCCTGGGCATGGTGCAACCAAGAAGTGAGGGGGGTATTTTTCCACAGTTTCCAGTCTGAGGATATGGTTTTACCCAGAATAGTCAGGTTGCTGTTGTTTTTCATTATTTCCAGCACGGTGTTGCAGAAGCTCTCTTCCAGGCAGGCATGGTAGAGAGGAGTAGGTCTTTCTTCTCCTACTCAGCTTTCACTCATAGGGTGTAACCTATACTCTAAGTGTGGCCAGGAACACTGGCCCCAATCATTTCTGCCCCAGCTTGCTTATAATGCAGGGAGGTGCTAGCTAAGAAGACCAAGAGTTACCACCTTCCTCCAGTGTCCACTTTATAGAGGGAAAGTGTCACTTTGAACTTGAAATCATACAGAGTATATACTCAAACCATAATTGAATAAAGGAGAAATCAATAACAGAATAAAATTTGGGAAATTCACAAATGTGTGGAAATTAAACAAAAATATTATTAAATAGCCAATGGGTCAAAGAAGAAATCATGAAGATTTAAAAAATACTTTCTGTTATAGAGTTCCAGTCAAGATGGGGAAGTAGATAAATGCTGTGCTCATCTATTCCCATGATCACCTCAAACTTAAAATTAAACTACAGAAAAACCATCATTGAAAATTGCCTGAACTCTAGCTGAACAGAAGTTAAACAACTAAGGATATACAGAAGAAAACACCACAAGACTGGTAGAAGGGATAGAGATGTGAACAGTATGGTCCAACACCTGTGTGAGGCATTTAAAAATCAGGAGGGATATCTCAGCTGTAGAGGTCCTCTAATGACTGAGGGGTTCCAAACCCAAACTGGGCTCTCCTACCCAGGGTTCCAGTACTGAGGAGAAAAGGCCCCATAACTTCTGCCTGTGAAAAGCAGCAGAGATTATGGCTGAGTGAGATGAAGGGCTGCTGCAGTTCCAGGCAATCCTCTTAAAAGGCCTGTAACATGAACTTACTTGCTGATGGACTCACTCGCTCTGAGCTTCAGCACTGAGGAAGCAGCTTGAAAGGCACCAGAGTCATATGGGGAGTAACTAAATTGTCTGGCTTTAGGGTAAGGGGCTAGAGGGACATTCTCTGGAACAGAAGTGCTGGCAGAAGCTATTGTCCCTTTGTTGAGCCCTCCCACCACCCAGCGTACACATGCAGGCAGTTATCATATATGATTTTCCATCAATCTAGCTAACACTGTTTTCCCTGCCCTGCTGATTCCCTGAAACCGTATCCCACCCAAATAGTGGGCCCATCTAAGCCTCTTCTAGTGGTTTTTCCATACAAATGGGGCATCTTGGCTCATGCTGCAACTTTCCTAAAATCTCTCAATGGTTCACAAACACCAACAAGCAGTATCTGGCCTTGGCATGGCCCATACCTCTTGCTAACCAGCCTCAAGCTCAGCACTAGTGGCAGCCAGCCTCAGTTCACAGCTTAGGCTCTCCAAGGCACCTCCATGCCCACCAAAGTGGCAACCATCTACAGATCACTTTATAGCTCATACCAAGTGGCCCCAGGCAGTAGCTAACCTTGGCCTGCACCAGAGTTCCCCCAAAGAGGCCACAGAAACAACACACTTGGTGGCTAGCTTCAAACTATGCCAGGGTACCACCCATCCACTTCCACAAAGAACACACCCAAAGGGCAGACTTGGCAAGAACCAGAGCCCCATTAAAGCAAAACCTGCTCCCTAGGGTCAAGCCCTTCCACAACAGCTCCTCCACTGTAGTCATGGTCAGGTCTCACAACCAACCAAACTGAGGGACAATCCCTCCCACTATTGTGCCATTAGCAACCAAGGATCAACTACAACAGGAAAACACACAAGGGACATGAAGCACCTATCTCAGGTGACAATAAAAATTGTACCACTGGGCCCCACAGGATATCTACTACATAAGGCCATTCTACCAAGACTGGGAGATGTAGAAGCTCTACCTAACACATAGAAACAAACACAGTGAGGCAGCAAAAATGAGGAAAGATAGAAACACACCCCAAATGAAAGAACAGGACAAACCTCCAGAGAAAGAACTAAAGAAAATGGAGACAATCTACCATATGCAGAGTTCAAAACACTAGTTATAAGGATACTCAACGATCTCAGAAAGAACTTGAACATAGAGATAGGAAACATAAAAATGGAGATAGACATGGAGATACAAAATGTAATATAAAGAAAATAGTTAATAATGTAAGAAACATGTAAGGGGGAAGAGGTGTACTACATTTTAGTGGGGTGATCACTTTGTGAGTTATATAGATCTCTAATCACTGCTGTACAACTGAAATGAATATATGATTGTATGCCAAGTATAATTGAAAAAAAACTCATTGCATTGTACAATATAAATATGAGTAACTATTTGTCTATTATATTTCAATAAAGCTGGGATATTGAAAAAAAATAGATTAGATGAAGCAAAGACAGAATTAGCAATTTGGAAGATAAGGAACAGAATATACCCAATGAGAACAGCAACAAGAAAAAAGAATTTTAAAAAATGAGGATAGTTTAAGGGGACAACCTCCAGCATACCAACATTTGCATCATAGGGAAATGAGAAGGAGAAGAGAGAGAGCAAGGAATTGAAAACCTATTTCAAGTAAGAAGGACTGAAAACTTCCCTAACCTGGCGAAGGAAATAGACATAGCAGCCCAGGAAGTATATAAAGTACCAAACAAACAAAACTTAAGAGACCCACACTAAGACACATCATAATTAAAATACCAAAATGGTAAATGGAAAGAGAGAATCCTAAAAGCAGCAAGAGAATAGCAGTTACTTACCTACAAGGGAGCTCCTGAAACATTGTCAAATGTTTTCTCCAAAGAAACATGGCAGACCAGAAGGGATTGGCAGGAAATATTCAGAGTGCTGAAAAACAAGAACCTACAATCAAGATTACTCTACCCAGCTATCGTTTAGAATTGAAGGACAAAAAATGAGTTTCCCAGACAAGAAAAAGGTAAAGTTCATCACCACAAAACCAATATTACAAAAATGTTAAAGGGACTTCCTGAAGAAGGAAAAGAAGATAAAAATATGAATAATAAAATGGCAATAACTACATATCTATCAAAAATTACTTGAAATGTACATGGATTAAATGGTCTAATCAAAAGAGATAGGGTGCCTGAATGGATCAAAAAACAAGACCCATACATATGCTGCCTATAAGAGATTCACTTCAGATGAAAGACACACAGAGACTGAAAGTAAAGCGATGGGAAAAGACATTTCATTAAATTGGAAATAATAAAAAGGAAATAAAAGGTGGTGTAATGATACTTATACCAGAAAAAGCAGACTTAAAAAAAAGAAATCTTTTCTTTCTTTGAATATACCACCTCATATCAAATGCAGGAGTTTAGCTTCTTCTGTTTTCAGGCATATGTGTAAACTTTTTCTTAAATTTTTTTTTTTAATTTTATGGCGACATTAATTAATGAAATCCAGTTAAGTTTCAGCTGTATACTTTAACAGTAAGGCATATATATTTACACTGTGTGTTCACCTCCCATAGTTAGATTTCTTCCTGTCACCACATATTTGACCCCTTACCCTGTCTACTTCCCCTCTCCCCACTCCCCCCTACCCTCTGGTAACCACTAGTCTATAGTCCATGTCCACGAGTCTCTGTTTATTCCATTCATTTGTTGCTTTTAGGTTTATATCCCACGTATAAGTGATATCATGTGATTTTCAACTTTTTCTCTCCGGCATATTTCGCTTAGCATGATTATGTTGGGGTCCATCCATGTCGTCGCAAATGGGACTGCTGGAAAGTGTTCTTGGTTGTAGATTATGGGTTTTCAACACTTTGAAGATTTTGTGCCAAGCCCTTCTGTCCTGCAAAGTTTCTTTTGAGAAATCAGATGCCAGTCTTATCGGAGCTCCTCCCTTGTAGGCAACTAACTGCTTTTCTCTTGCTGCTTTTAAGATTCTCTTTGTATTTACCCTTTGGCATTTTAATTATGATGTGTTTTGGTGTGGGCCTCTTTGAGTTCATTTTTGGGGGACTCTCTGAGCTTCTGGGGTTGTACATCTATCTCCTTTACCAGGATAGGTAAGTTTTCCATCATTATTTATTCAAATAAATATTCAACTTCTTGTTCTTCCTCTTCAGGACATGAATGTTGTTACCCTGAATTTTGTCCCACAAGCTTCTTAAATAATCATTATATTCTTGGTTACTTTTCTCTTGCCATTCTGATTCGGTGTCCTTCAACATCCTCTATATTGGTGATTCGATCCTTTTCTTCATCCACTCTGTAGATTCCCTCTAATACACTCTTCATTTCAGATAATGTATTCTTCAGTTCTGACTGGTTCCCTTATATAATTTCGATTTCCATTTGTATGTTTTTTATCTCTTTGTTAAAGTTATCACTGAGGTCATCTATACTTTTCCTAATTTCATTGAGAATCTTACAACCAGTGTTTTGAACTCTACATCTGTGAGATTGCTTGACCCCAAATTTCTGGATGTCTGTTCTGTTCTCTCATATGTTTTCTTCCCATTTTGGCTGCCTTTCTGTGTCTGTTTCTATGTACTAAGAAAAGGACCTAAGTCTCCCAAGCTTATTAGCATGGCTTTGTGTGGTAGGTGTACAGTGGCACAGTCCTGAGAGGGGTTCAGCTGCAGGCCAAGTTTAGCCCCAGCCTGTGTCCTTCCAGGGTCACCTGGTAAGATTCAACAAGCAATCCAAAGATGCTGTGCTTATAGTTTTCAAGAGGCCATGCCAGAAACCAAGGCCAGCTGCAACCAGTCTGTGTCTTGGTGCTGCTTAGCAAGGAGCACTGCACTCGCAGAGGACACAACTGGATGTGGCTTGAATAGGGCTGTGAGTTGGGTGAGGCAGAGTTTCAGGGCATCCTCTAGGCAATGCAACCTCTGTTACCAGTTTGATGAAGTCTCAGCTATGGCAGCACTGCATCTGCACACTGGGAGGGGGAGGGCTCAACAGAGGAACAATGGGTACTACCAGCACTTCTGCCTGGAAGAAAGCCTCCCCTTTGGACATTGCTGTGACAACTCAGTGTCCCCCTGGAAGCCCCTGTTGCCCCTTGAACAACCAACTGGGCGCTGGTGCTCAGACTGAGCAGATCCGTCACCATGAAACTCTGGTTGCAGACATGGCCCCTTTAAGAGGCGTCTGCAGCTGCTGGTTTCAGCTGCCGGTTGCAGCTGCCATAGATTCTGTCCCACTCAGCTGCTCTGAACTGAGTAGCCTCACATTTTTGCCCCCTCCTACTTCCAACTGTTGCAGGGTGATTTCTTATTTCTCTCCCTAGTTGTGGGCTTCTGTTCATCTAGACATCTGGCAGCTCTGCTTGCTGTTTGCTCTGTATTTCTGTCACATTTTTGATGCGGTCACAAGAGGAATGAATGAGCTTCTATCATCTACACCATTTTGCCTGGTTTTGGAGTGCAACAGTTTTTAATTTTGATAAAATTCTACTTTCTCAATATATTTTAATGGATCATGTTTTTGCTCTTGGTGTTATATCCAAGAAGACTTTGCCTAACATAAGGTCACAAAGATGCTCTCCTAAGTTTTCTTCTAGAACTTTTATAAGTTTACCTCATAGATTGTGTTTATGATCCATTTTGAATCTTTTAGTATGCTTGAATGGCATATGTTGTGTGGCAGAAATCCAATTTTATTATTATTTTTTTTGCATGTGGATGTCCATTTGTCCCATTTGTTAAAAAGACTATTATTATTTCTCCACTGAATTGTTTTGCACCTTTGTCAAAAACCCATTGACCATAAATGTAAGGACTTTTTTCAGGACTTTCAACTATATTCCATTAATCTAGATGTTCTTATGGCATTACCACACTGTCTTTTTTACTGTAGCTTTGTATTAAGATTTGAAATAGGGAAGTATACATCCTCCAGCTTTATTCTTCTTTTGCATTTCCATATAAAATTTTAAGATAATTTGTCAATTTCTACAAAATATTTGTGAGGACTGCATTAAATTTATAGATCAGTATGATCTATAGATCTATAGATCTTTACAATATGAAGTCTTTTAAACCATAAACCCAAAATGTCTTAATTTATATAGATCTTTTAGAAATTTCTCTTGTCACTCTTTTGTACTATTCAGTATATAAATCTTACACATCTTTTGTAAAATTTATTCTTTTTATGTGCTATTATAAATGAAATTGTTTTCCTAGTTTCATTTTTGGATTTTTCAGTTGTTAGTATATGCAAATACAATGACTTTTTGTATATTGATCTTCTATCTCACTACCTCATTGAACTCATATATTAGTTCTAGTAGGTTTTTTTTGGATTCATTAGGATTTTCTAGGCACAGGAACATGTTGACTATAAGTAAAACAGTTTTATCTCTTCCTTTTCAGTGTAACTTAAGAAAATATTTCTTCTTCTTTCCTAATTGCACTGACTAGAACCATCAGTACAATATTTGATGCAAGTGGCAAGAGCAGACATCCTAGTCTTGTTCCTGGTCTTAAGGGAAAGCATTCAGTTTCATAACATTTAGTATAATTATATTGTTAGCTGTAGTTTTTTAATAGTTAACCTTTATTGGGTTGAAGAGATTTTCTTCTATTCCTTGTTTGTTGAACTTTTTTTTTATCATGAATTAGTTTTGGATTTTGCCCAATGCCTTTTCTGCATCTATTGAGATGATAACATATTTTTGTCCTTTACTCTATTAACATAATGTGTTATATTAATTAATCTTCACATGATGAACTGATTTTGCAATCCTGGGATAAATCCCACTTAGCCATAATGTATAATCATTTTTATATGTTATTGGATTCAGTTTACTAGTATTTTGCTGAAGATTTTTATTTTTGTATTTATGACGGATTTTGATCTGTATGTAGTTTTCTTGTGATGTCTTTGTCTGGGTTTGGTATCAGAGTAATACTGGCCTCATAGAATGAGATGGTAAGTATTCATTTCTTTATTTTCTGGAAGAGTTTGTGAAGAATTGGTATTTATATATTATTTGAACATTTGATAGAATTAATCATGAAACCATATGTGTCTGATTGAATTTTAAAGAGATTTCTACATTTGTTGATTTTGGCAATAAATAAAAGAGCCATTGATTTTTTTTAAACAAAAAAAGCTTATTATTTGGAGATTTTCACTATAATGTGATTTTTGGGGAAATATGCACATATTCTTCACCTGTTTCAAAACGAGCATACTGTCTACAACACAACAGAAAACCAAGACAAAAGAGAAAACTTTCTAGCACTCAGAATTGATGCCCCGTGTCCATGTATTTTATCCAATAGGAGAGCAACACAGAATTCAATGGAAAATCTATTTACTCTTACAATTCATAAAATGCTAACACATTTGGCTATCTGGATTCCTTGTTTTTCATACTACAATGTGAATTTTATTAGAAAAATTGTTTTAGGTTTTTATTGTATGTTAGATTAGAAGTCACAATTTAGAATTAAGTGGAGACCTATCTCTTCAAGGGAAGTCAATGACCAGGAAGTGATTCATATCAATCTGATAAGAGGGGGAAGGCATAAAAATTATAAAGAAGAGACAAGAATTTAAAAGTAAAGCATTTTGAAGTGATTTACTGTGGGGGCAGATAATCCTACATACCTCAATTGACTTTGTAGGCATAGTGCTATAATAAATGTTTCTAATAATAAACTGGAGACATCTAGCAATGAGTAGATTATGATCAGGGATAAACTGCCAGTCATTTGGAAGAGCCAGAATGATTTATCTACTGGGGATTGCAGATAGCTGAGGTTTTACTAGATTCCCAATGTACAGAGTGATGGACAGCTGTGACTGGACTGCATTGTAGTTATGGGGCTATTTGTTTGCTAGGGCTGCCATAACAAATACCACAGGCTGCATGGCTTAAATGACAAAAATTTAGTTTCTCAGAGTGTGGAAGTCCAAGATTGAGGAGTTCTCAGTTTTTGTTTCTTCTGAGGCCTCTTGTTTTGG
>JAQQSQ010001772.1:0-11967 GCA_028627145.1 Eidolon dupreanum
TAGGATGGCATGGATATGTCCCAATGCCATCCTAATCATATTTTTCTAAGAAAAAAATAATTTTTTTCCAATAAGCAGTATGGACAAATAGTTTCAGTGCTGAAGTAGGACTCACGCACCTTACAATCCACCTTGTGGATCCACCTTGTGCCACCTTGGTTTTCTAAATTCAATTTTCATAATTCCTTCCAGAAAAGTAGTTGTGTACATACCCTGCAAGTTGTTTCTCATTGGCTGTATTTGGAGAGAAGCGAATCTATTTTAAACAGACTGAGATATTTTTAGAATATCTACTTCTAATTTTCTGTTAAAGAAACATTTTATACAGACATCAGAAATTGGCTCACTGGCAGCAAAATATGGTTAATAGAAGTAGTACTCTAAGGTCAATGCCACTATAAAAGTTCATGAATCTTTTTTTTTTTTTTTTTTTAATGCAACACTACAGACATGTCATTAAGCGCATCTTTGTTTTGTTCTGTTCTGTTTCTCTCCTACAGGTCTGTGAAACAGGCAGAGGTTGCAAGTGGGCCTTAAAGGAATTGCAATTACTCAAATCCTTATGCATAATTCTAATTTTATTTACTATGTGTAATCATTTAAAGAATGGTTATTTTTATAATATCAATAATAAACAAGTACTCTTGTAACAAGGGGGTGCCTAAGTGTGTAATCAGAGAACCCTAACCCTGGTGAGGACTCTGGGGTGGTCAGCATGCCTGCTGCCTTTTGACATGGGTAGTGTCCCGGGTTTAGGTTACTTTATATATAGCTACTCAGATTACTATTTGATACATCAGATATTGCCTGATTCAGATAACTTTGCTTAAAATTTTTCTGTATTTTAACTTGTCTAGGGTTTTCTATTTCTTCTATTTTTATAATATTTTTTCATTTTTTAGATTAATAAACATTATACTTACCCACATGTGCCAAGATGTGCCACTTAGGTATCTCTGGGAGTTAGCTGTTTGCCGTCATCACCTGCCCTGTGTGTTCCGGGCAGCAGCGAGACGTATTCTGCACCACTGCTCCTTCCCACGATTATCTTCCCTGTTCCTATCAAAAATAATAATAATAATATAATAATAATCTATATGTTAATTCAATAAAGCAGATCAATAAGGAATGAAATGCATGCTCCAAAGCATATGAAATGAAAATTGTTTGACCATTTATCCAATTATTAAACCCAACTAAGACTATTTTAAATTTGATATATGCTTGCTTTTGGAATGTGTTATGCATCAATGCTAAGTGAATGGATCTAAGTTACTTTATTGAGCATCTCAACTGTCTGTTATATTTAATTGTCTTAACCTAAGTTTGCTTTCTGGACCTTTGAGGCATATGGTTAAATTATAAAACTGCCTGTATAACTGTCAAAGAAACAAATGTTAAAGCCAGGACATGGCTAAAGAATAAACAAAGAATTATGATTATGTGAATGAAGTCATATTCCTAAATCAAATAATATAATACGTTTTTTTACCTTAACATTTTCTGGTGCATGGACATTCATGAGACTAATTTTCATGGAAGTTATTGTTTTTTTATAGGTAGGAACAAATTAAAGGCTTAGATACAGTGTATTTTTGAGCGGAAAAGAGAGAAGGCTAGAGGGTAAGTTTATGGGAACAGAACAGTCCTCTATTTAAAAATTCTTACCACGGAAAAAGATTTCTTCGAAGATGTTTAACTGAGGACCCAAATGTTTGATGTATTACGTGTCATCCCCTATGCCTTCATCTGAGCCACGCTTTTCTCCAACCATCTCTTGGTCAGTTGGTGTCCTCCTCTTGCCCAGTGACCTTTTCCTGGAGACAGTCACCCTACTAAGTGCCACAACTACCTCAAGAATCAGACCCATCAGGATATCAAGTATATATTCCAAAAAAAAAAAAAAAAAAAAGGCTACCAAAGACAAACAAAGCTGGACACTAATTACAGTGGTAATGATTCCTTTTAGTCAGTGATAAACTATTGTGATAGGGAAGAGAGTCCAGAATGAACTGAAATGAATTTCAGTTTGTGCAAAGGCAACTGGATGTTTTAAAGGGAGAATGAGGGAGTAAAAATGGGGAAATGCCTGGACTGGAGCAGAGTTTGTGAAATGGAAATTTTTAAAATATAGGATGGGGTGGGCGGGGGAGTGGGATGGGCGGGAGTGCTGGTTCACATGAAACTCATCTGGGTTTGCCAGCTGGTGTTTATCAAAGTTTGGCCTCTGTCCGTCCATGGAGACTGGGAAGTGGGCTCTATCTTCAGGTGTTGGCTGGAACAAACAGAAAATTCTTGCGGCAGTGTTGAGCTTTCCCAGATAGGGAACTTCAGGGGTCTAGAGTCATCATTCAAGAGATGCTGCCTTAAGCTGTTAAAAACTATGTTAGTGTTTCTTCAAATCTTTTAATGTTAAATCTTTTAATGTAAATCATGTGTACTGAGAGCTTGTGGATTTTATAGGACACGTTTGAGGCCTGGTCAAGAAGAGGGCTCAGAGGAGCCAGGCCAGAGTTTGGTCAAGGAGAGAATCTTCATCAGTGCCAACTAGGCAAGACACACACACACCTGTGTCGTCTTTGTCAGCTTCTATAACCACTTTCAGAGGCCAAGGACAGAGGTCAAAGCCAGTAAACAACTAGAGCCCAAATCAGGAAATTTCTCTAGATTGCTTTGCCATCTCCTGTTTCAAATGCTGTATGTGAAATTTGAGTCTCTCAACACTCATCTGAGCTCCCATTACTCATTCTCCCTCTTCTGCATTTCTTAACACAGATCCAGAGTTACTACCAAGGCAGGGCTTGAAAACCCCACAGGAACAGGGCTTCACGAAATGTCCCTCTGTTTCCCTGCTCTGACATCACCTCTGTAGGCAGATGGCTTTGGATCCTAAGTCATGCCATGTGTGGGTATCCCTGGCTGATAGCCTTTGACCTTCTGGGCATGGAGGTCAGACCTTTATTCTCCAGGGCATCATAGTCTAGCAGAGGGAACATGCTTATGAACAGATAATTGAAATAAAGTGTGGCGATGTGCAATGGTGAGGTCGTTTACAAGCTAGGCTATTATGGGAACACAAAAAAGCAGTCGTGAGCCCACATGGGATCTGGACTTGGAAGAGGATGATGAGTTGCAGAGTGGGTGGGAAGGGAGAGAACGCCTCACTGGTTCCTTAAAAGCTAGATGGAGTCAACTGAGCAACAAAGGCAAATAAGAGGGTCTTAACGTGAGCGTCAGATTTAACCTAGTATGGAAATCTGAATGGGCAGAGTGTACACGAGGATGAGGACAAAAACACATGGCGTATTACTAGAGCATTCGAGGATGATATGAGGTGGTAGTTGATGAGGCAGAAAAATGGACATGAGCTGGGGTAGGAAAAATTGCATCTGCCATCCTATGGCCTTCAGTGCGAGTTACTATCAGCATTGCAGACGCTTGAATCCCATCCATGGAGTTAAGGTTCAGTTGGTTCAAAGTGGATCCCCGTCATCAGTATTAAAAAACTTTTCACTTGATCCTAATGAATAGCCAAGGATTCTAATGAATGCCAATGATAGCCACTCAATGTTTTCAGCAACACAGAGCAGAGTGACACTGTCAGTTAGGGTAGCTCACTCCGGCAGCTGTGAGGAAAATGACAGAAGTAGGAAACACGGGAAATGGACAAAGCTAGAAATGGAGAAACCAGTTAGGAAGCTGTTGAAGGAGTTAAAAAATTAATAAAGGCTTGTTTAGATTTATTAAGACAAAATATGTTAGGGATCTAACTTGTTAGAATATTCTGGAAGCAGAGAAGCAGGTAGCGTCAAACCCAGTCATGGGCCAGAGCTCTCAGCTGTTGCAGAATTACTGCATGTGGACAGGGGTGGTATGGTGTCATCACACATGCCTCCCAGGTTTAAGGCCTGGGCCTGTGAGTAGCTATAGGACAGCAAAAGGGACAACAGGGCAAGCTGGCTGCTAGAGATGATATGTTGAGATGGGGTTGCCTCTGTAGGACAGGACTTTTGATCTGAAATGTCCAGCAGGTCCCAGGGCCAAAGTGCAGGGTTCAAGATCTAGATTTGTCATTCGTTCACGTATATGGGTTTACAAACACGATAAGAAAGGATCACATTGCCCAGGAGAGCCTGTGGAAGCCTCTCTAAGGAACATCAAAGTTTAGGGGTCAGGCCAAAAAAACAGCAGGAAGGAGACAACAAAGAACCCTTGAGGAAGATGAGAGAGGTAAAGCAAAGGAGAGGAGTGTCAGCTATCAAAGGAATGGACAATGATGATTTTCATGCTGTTCTCATGCTAGTTTTCCCCAGTTGGATTTAAATTTTCATCTGACATTGGATGCAGTGTGTACTTTCTAGAATATATTTTCTTAAGCCATGAGTTGTTCTTCCTTTTACTGGAAGGCCAGGAAAATGTTCACCGTGGGTGGAACCCCCAGGGAAGAGACAGGCAGGGACTGTGACTACCCTCTTGTGATGTCGCTATAGGATACATTAAGAGACAGAGATGTCACACAAGCTGACTATTGCTACCTCCTTTCTTTAGAAAAAGGAATAACTCTACAGGCCTCTGAGAATGTCAGATTCCCTACCACACTTTATCTGTCATTTATTCAACAAGTATCTGTCAGACACCCACTCTGTATCTAATACCATCTTAGACCGGGGACTCAGTAGTAGTGGGACAGATACTCTCTTGCATCTGTGGAACTAGGTAGCTGGTGGTGGCAAAACACTGACAAGTAAACAGTCATTTACAACAGAGCTTAGAGGAAAGTACAGGATGCTAAGGGACCACACCCGAGAAACATCTAATCTACACTGCAGATTAGATGGGTTTTGGTTGACCTGTAATCTAAATGACAGGGACGATTCAGGTGAAATTGCGGGGGGGTGAAGAGAATTAGGGATAGTCATGGAAAAAAAGTACTGAGTATTTTGAAAGAACAGCATGTGAAAATATCCAGAGAGAAGGAAGAGCTTGGTGTATCAGGTGAAATAACAAATGAGCATTGCCGGAATGTAGGAGATGTACAGCATCGTCAGGTGATGTAGGTAAGAAGTTAGTAGCAGCAAAACTATAAAGGGTATTATAAGATATCTTCAGAGGGCAAGTGAGATGTATGAAAGAGTTTCAAGCAGGTGAATAGTAAGATTTGCATTTTAGAAAGGCAACGTTTTGCTTCAGCATGGCAAATGGGTCATAAAGGGACAAGCGTGGAGGCTGGGACACTGTTTCAGTGATCAATTTTGGAGACCCTGAAGTGCATAGATAGAGGAACTTAGATGGATGATTAAAGATGGGTGGAGGGGATGTTGCAGATGGTAAGATTTCTGGCCAAGATACCGGGTAGTGAAATGTGTTTGGAACGAGGGCAAGATGTTCACTTCGGTTGGAGACATGTCGAATTTCAAGGGACTGGGACATATCCAAGACTTTGGGCACCATTAACCTAACAGAGGCCAAACAGCATAATAGGCATCAAGGCAATGGGTGGCGTCACCCAACAAGAGTGAGCAGTGAAAAGAGGACAGAAACCTCAGGAACACACCTGCACTTAAGGGACTGAAAAAGTAATTTCGAGAGTAAAGATTTTACATACACTGGACATAGTGGGTGGCCCACACACTGCTTCTAGGAAGCAGAAGGTCAAAATCGATGCACATCAAGGTCCCCAGTTCCTGTAAGCACAGCTGGAGTTCAGGGGAGAGACAGCACTTAGTAGTCAAGTTTAACGAGGCCATAGGAACTTCCTGTGGCTGGATGGAGTAAAAGGCAGCTATATGGGAGTGGGAGGCAGATTAAGAAACATAGACTTTCCCTTATTTGCAAGAAAAGCTAAGGCGTGACCAGTTTTGGGGTCTTTGTAGTCAGCGTGTAGAGACATCTACCTTGAAAATCCCTTTTTCTTTGGTTAATAGTGGTGAAGAGACAACTATAGTCTTTAGGAAAAGCCTTAAGAATTGGTCCTGCTGCAGCCTTTTTATCTTCTCTCAAACTCACCAAACATAAGTTAGTGATGGTTGTAAGGAAAATAAGCATCACCAGCTGCTGAACTCAGAATCTTATGAGACTCTCCCCTGAGGGACAGAAGGGAGCATCCGTCATCTTCCTGGTCTTAGGGACAGAGCTGCCCATTGTGGCTTGCCCACGCTGTATATGTTTGTTGGTTTTTCAACTTGCATTTGGCTCTCTTACCACTATTCTTTCTGGTTGTTTTTTTTAAATTTCTATGGTGATTTCTTGTCTCTCTTGAGCCTTTGATGTTTAGAGAACCCATCTCTGCAAAGCCAACAAAAGTGGATTTGGGTCTGAGCAGGAGGTATGAGTTAGTGGCTCTTCTCACTATTCTTATAATCATTTAAAATGTGCCTGAAGATCTCCAAGTGCTATGTGCAAGATGACAATGGTAACATGACCCAGTGTCTGAAAAATACAGCCGTTTTCTCTCAGAAACTGTCCAGCTGATGGCAAGGGAAGTGAATGGCTTTGAGGTTGTGTAGTGTACATGGCTCTCAGGGGAAATGGCTAACCTATGGTTTAGAAATGGGAGCTCTGGAAGAGCTTGCTACTAACCTAGTAAACTTGGCAGTTGCCAGCTTTATACATTACAGCTGTGTCTGAAGGGCCCTTTATAAACCACAGGCATTTGATTGAGCAACGTTGCCCAAGGTTTACCACCTGGATTCTGAGTGTAAGGGGAGCCCTTGTGCTTGTGGAAATTTTTATTGCTATATTTTTATTACTATATTTTGCAGAACTTTTTAGGTAAAGATAATGAGCATGTACAGGAAAAATTCCTTACAGCATTCTCAGGATCATATTATATCAGTGGTTTAACTTGAGCTACAGAAATTTGTGTTTCATTGTGGAAAGCAGATATGCATATATCTTAAGTAAATTGTGAACCGAGGTCTTGGCATCTTTTATTCCTTATTGTTTGAATTCACTGTGAGATGTCTTTCTTTAGGTCTGTGATACACATTAGTGTTGCTCACCCTACCTATCTAGTCCTCCCCTTCTTGCTGGGCATGTGGAAAGATTTCTCAGCTCACTGCCGTTAGGCAGGTTTATGTAACTAATTTTGATGCGTGGGCCATCAATGGAAATTATCTGTAGCACTTCCACTCCAAGGCATTTAGGTGTGAGTTCTCCACACTTTTTTTTTCTGCTACAGTGATCCTGGGTGTTATATGTTAAGATGGTAGTATCTAAAGATGTTTGATTTAAAACTATGCACAGTAGAGTTCCTGCTAACCTGTATTAGATGGGTAATATGAGGGAAAAATAAATCTTTATTCAGCCACAGAGGTTAGGTGCTTATTTGTTCCTGCATCATGGTGTGCTTTAGTGTCATACTTAGTGTTTTGACTCATCCTAGAATAAACTCTCTCCCTGCTGAAAATGATGGCTTCCAAATATACAGTTCCAGGTCATGTTAACCTGGATTCATAGACATTTCTGAGCTTTGAGCAAGTATAACTAACTGATCATGATCCTTTTTAAGAAACTACCAGTCATACTTTGAGAAAAGAAGATTGCAGCTAGATGCACTCCTAAAATAGATTTATGTTCATCTAAAATAAGTCTTAACTTATTCTACTTTTTTTATTTATGATATAAAAGAATTTAACACATATATTAGCATATATGTAAGATGGTCATGCTATTTAATTTAGGATAATGTCTCATACATCTTTTGTGATTTTGGATTTAAATGACTCTAGAACCCCAAGATTGAATCAAGAATTAGATGGGAAAACGATTTGGCTTTTGAGGCTGTGAGGTTTATCACATATAGAGGACATTACACTTCTGTGGGTAGAGCCCAGCCTAGAACACCAGCTTTTATGGAACTGATTGTATAATTCCACACACATCGTTGATATGTTTTAAGCATCTTATTTTCTCTCTTTGGTTTATTGTGTTCCAAAGACAGAATCGTATGCTTTGGAAAACTCTTTTGGTCCCGACAGTTATAAAAGTCCTTGGAAAGTTAAGTTTACAGAGGGGATCTTTGCCAATGATAGCCAAATTTAAACATAGCCTTCATATTACGAGGAATATCGTTGTGCCAAAACAGACATCTGTCGAAGCAGGAAGTCGAGGAGAGTCTATTATAGCAATAAGACCACATGGTTTGTGGTTCGGAAACATGTTTCAATAGGTGCTGTGTTCCTCAGAAGCTGTGCACATTTGAGTAATGTAGTCAGCCCCTCTGAGTGTCAGGATAATGATGCTGTCGTTGCTGCTATGGAGACGATGCTTACCAGGGCCTTCTGCTGGCCTGGGCATGCATTACCTCCTTTAATCCTCACCGCAGTTCCCTGAGGTTTAGAGGCGTTAAAAACCGCATCCCCACTCTTGCCATCATTATGGGGCAGAGGCTCACTCCCCGTGTGTCTTGGGCCAGTGCTCTTCATCACTTTGCCAGACAGCTTATTCATCTGTGAATTAATAGCCACACTTCAACGAGGCTGGAAATTCAAGATCGGGGTGCCAGCATGGTTGGTCCCAGTGAGGGCTCTCTTCCTGGCCGGCGGATGACAGAACACCTTTTCACTATGTCCTGTGGAGGAGCAAAAGAAAGAGCTTTGGTGTCTCTTCCTCTTACAAGGACACTAAGCCCATCATGGGGGTCCCACCCTCGTGACATCATGAAAACCTAATCACCGGCTAAGGGCTCCACCTCCAAATGCTATCACATTGGAGGGCAAAGCTTCAACATGTGAACTGGGGATTGGGAGGGACAAACATTGAGTCTACAGCAGATAAAGTAAGTGCTAAATAAACAGTCATTATTGATAGTAGTGGTATTATCGTTATTCTTCCTAAGAAACGACTGTACAAACACAGCTGTCACCATGGAAGTCTGGGCCTCGGCGTTCTCTGAGGGGCTGGCAGTTGGACTTGACTGCTTTAATGTGTCTTATATCAGAGAATTGGACTTCAGTCTCAGTGCCACATTTTTCAAAATCGCTCCACGGCAGCCAAACCACAGAAGCAGGATTAGGGTAGAGTTCACAGGTCAGCTTCGGTCGACAAGAACCGACTTGTACTTGTCATTCTTCTAACCCAAGTTGTTCTTAACACTAACTCTACCAACTTGGAGCGATTTTTAAAAATACTCGAGGCTGGGGACCGACCCCTGAGCCATTGATCGGCGCGTCTAGGGGCGAAGCCCAGACATGAGATTGTGAATCTCCTGATGGTTCTTCTGTGCGGCCAGGGCTGAGACGCCCCGCAGCCTGAGGAGCGATAACAGCGGTGTAGCTTGGGAAAGAGAGTCGGAGCCTTGATTACTCAAGCAAAAAGTTAAGCAGGCCTTTAATTTGCCTTGTGAAACAGACTTGTAGGTACGCTTTTTAAAATAATCTTTCCGAAGTACTGTTTTTTGTTGGGACTGTGTATTGAAGGCTGGTCACGTGTCAGCCACTTTCCTCGGCACATCCCGTGCCTTGTCTCGTGGCGTCCTCACAGCAGCCCTAAGTCGTGGCGCCATGGTTATGCCCACTTCATGCGTGAGACAGCCGAGACCAGGGGGAAGGCGGGTCGGCTCGTCCGGGATGGCGCAGTGGTTCGGGGCAGGTCCGTGAAGCCCGAGCATCCGGAGACGCAGCCGCTACACTGTGCTCCACCGCACGGCGGTGTAAGTTCAGTCAAGAAGTTCAGCCACGGAGACTTGGCGATTCTGAAAAATACATAGTCTCCCCCTTATCTGCCATTTCACTTGCCGTAGTTTCAGTCGATCTTGGTCCAGACGTAGTAAATGGAAAATTCCAAAAGGAAACAATTCATGTTGTAAACTGCGCACCGTTCTGCACGGTCAGGTGAAATCTCACGCCTTCCCGCTCTGTCCTGCCCAGGACGCGAATCACCCCTTTTCCAGCGTCTCTGTACCGTAGATGCTCCCCAGTAGCCCTCTCGGTAATCAGATCGGCTGTCGTGGTAATCAGAACAGTGCTTGTGTTCATGTCACACTTGTTTGGCTTAGTGAAGGTCCCAGAGTGTTAGAACAGTGATGAGGGCAGTTCGGCCATGCCCAAGAGAAGCTGTAAAGCGCTTCCTTTCAGTGCCAAGGTGAGTAGAGCACGTTAAGTTATTTTGAGAGGGACCACATTTACACGACTGTTATTACAACGGATTGTTATAATCTATTTTATTATTAATTATTGTTCATCTCTTACTGTGCCTAATTTGTAAATTAAACTTTATCATAGTGTGCACGTATGGGAAAAAATATATAAAAGGTTCGGCGCCACCCATGTTTTCAGGCATCCACTGGCCTTGGAATGTAGCCCCGACAGGTAAGGGGGGCTGCTGTGACCCCTGAGAATTTGTCATGCTGCCATTTGCACATTGTCTGTCTCCTAGAGTCACATACAGTGATGAGCGTGCAGTTCAGCTCTGAGAAGCTTCTCTAGTGAAAGTGTCTAACTCGTGTTTACATCTTCTGGGGTAGCCCTGTGCTTGCACGTAGTAGGCTCTAAAAAAAAATACAGTTAAAAGAACCAGTTGCCTTGGGGATTTTCTTAACTTTGGCTCTTTCTTGAGCAAGCAATCAAGAAAGATCTCTTTCTTTCCTTGGGAGAGAGGTTACCTCATCCTCCCATCTTGAAAACTCCAGGTGACACCCTGACTGCTTCTATTGGAAGGACTGATGACAAGAAAAAGACAGAAGAATATGAATAGTAAATTCCTACTCTAGGTATTAATTAAAAACAAAAAAACATTAAACCAAAGACCTGAGCGGCAGGGGACACTGCCACTTGCTGCTGGGGTGAGGCAGCTAACGGGCACCAAGGGAAGGTGCAGGTTGCGATGCTGAGCGCTCCCCCATCGTCCACGAAGGTGAGTCCAGCCCGACTCCCTGAACCTGGGCCTCACCAAACACTCACCTGGAAGCACTCGACCATTGCGTGCATCGGGAGAGGCCTCGCTTGGTATGTTTAGTAATAGTTAAAGCTGCCCATATTTCGCACTTACTATGAGATAAACCTTGTACTGAGTGTTGTACCTGTGCTGACTCACCTGTTTCCTCACAGAGAATCAGTTAGTTATTATCTTCCTCACTTGTTGAGTGAGGATTGTGAAATGAACTAAGTAATTTGTTCAGGCCAAAAAGTGGCAGAACCGGGACTCGAACCCCAATTGCGTGCTGTGTAGAGCAAAGGATTGGCCGTAGGTTCTGCCCCCCTCAACGTGAGTGCCTGCCAGCACATGGGCTCGGCCTCAGGAGCAGGTGAACAGGTGCACAGCACACCAAGGTGAGCCCCGTTTCCGCATCCCTCCTGGAAGAGCCTCCAGCTCCACTTTTCCCTTTGATGTGGCTGAGTGGTACGGGATTCGGCGTAAACATCTGTGAGGATTCTCTGGTCTTTCGAGAGAGAATTCCTGGTTTTCTCTATTCCTTTCATTCAGACTTTCGACGGACTTCGATTGCATATACAAGTCAAGGCAAGGCTAAGTTGAACAGGTATTCCAAAGCAGGCCATGGCTGAAAGGTGCACTTGGGACCTCCTAGGAGGCCAGCAGGCCAAGCTCCTCGCCATGCAATGAAAGTAGAGGAGATTCCGTGCGGGCGGGCAGCTTTGAACTTTGATCAGTCTCAAGAAAGAGATTATGGCTAATCCTGGCACACCTCCCAACTTGGCACCTCATTCCCCGACATTCCTGGCTGCCTCTATCCCATCACACCTCATTTTTTTTTTCTTGAAAATTGTGGTAAAATACTTAGGAGTTTTTGTTTCCATGTAGAGGTTCATGATGCATTGGAAATGACCTTTAATTGGGAAGGAGAGAGAATGCCTTCCTGAGTCGACTCCGGCCGTTCTGCTCTGTTGTTTGTGCCCTGCCTGAGACGGGCACCTTTGGCAGAGGCAGAATGAGTTCACAGTGTTCCTTCTTGATTGTTTTTTTAAGTTATATTTCAAAACACATACTCTTTAGGGAGAAAAAAAAAAA
>JAQQSQ010001773.1:0-11964 GCA_028627145.1 Eidolon dupreanum
GAGACCCAAATGCAAGATACTCACGGCCTCTCTTCGGCCTGCCTCGTCCTCCCCGTACGAAGGCCAGCCTGGTCCCCCATACTGGCCACTTCTGCTTGGTGCAATTTCCACTGGCTGAGCTCCGATTCTGCTCGTAATTCCCACCTGCGTCAGGTGCTGGATCTGGGAGCCTGAAGGAACACAATGGAAAGGCCTGGTCAACACTGGTAGGTGAGCGAGGCTGCTCATTAAGGCTGTTTGGCTCTGACCCCCACACTCCCTTAGAGACGGGGACCCCAGCATTGTTCAAACACGGCACCAATTCTACCTCCAACTTCCTACGAAAAACAGACCTGGAGTTTCTTGGTTCATGGGTTTTACTTCCTTTCAATACAGTGGCTGCTAGCGATGTCCTTATTTTCCTGGCTAGACATCAAAGGACCAAATAAAGGGTTTAACAGAGGGCCCTTCCATTCATTTCTGTAGAGGCTGCAAACAAGAACCATCTCACTTATTCAGCTGAAAGGAGCGAAAGGTTTTAGAGCCTTAAAGAAGCTGAAACCTAGCTTCTTCTTGCTTGAGGCTTCCAGACTCACGAGGAGCTGAAAACAATATGCTTTTTCACTTAAAAGGCAGAGCATATTTATTTGAATTCAGAATGTCAAAGTATATTGTCATTATACTCATTGTTTCCGTAACTTAGCCGTGTCACAGTTAAAGCCACCCACCGAACCCCATCAGCAAGGTGTCCCGATGGCAAAGCCAGAATCTTCCCGGAGCTCGTTTGCTCTCCTACACACACACACATGCTCTAGCCTCGTGTAACTAGGAACTTAAACAACATGTGTTTCTCCCTCATCAACTTTTGGCATGTGGAAATATCCCTATTCTGCAGATTAAGGGAGAAAAAAGTGATCTTTAAGCACTGTGGAATAAAAGTCCTTATTTCCAAATGCTCCTAGGATGAGCGAATTCACCTGTCCTACAAAGGTTCAGAGATTTCCAAGGTAAGGGAGGTGGCTCCCTCCATCATCTTCCCGTTTAGTTGTCTAATTATCGGCCTCCCTTAAGCAAATACATTGGCGCGGGGGTGGGGGGAGAACTCCTCTATGGTTTTATTTGGATATATAATGATCGCTAAAAGCTAAAGTTTGGAAAAACACCTTCCAGGCTCCTGGTTAGAGTAACAGACTCTGCAGGCACATTTGTCAGTTACCAAAGATTCCTAACAGTATGCGAATGAGGACGGTCAGTTCCGTACGCCCCACAGACACTGCGTCAGCAAGTCTTGCAAAGGGCGCAAATGCCGCACAGGGTTCTCCGCCATTTACAAAGATTCAGACAACTGCATAGGGCGAAAAGAACATCTTTGTGTGAAAACCCCAATGGTAGTTGAAATCATAATTCAGACACGATTCTGTATCTCGTTGAGTTCACTTAACGATACAAGAGCTTCCCCCATGATTCAGCGTGGGGCATCACACCCATGAAGCGTGGCTTTGCATTCCAGCCCAGCCTCTGACAAGCCCGGCCAGCTTGAGCATCCAGTGACCACTCCCGCTGAGCCTCGATGCCTCACTTCTCAAATGGGATAAAAAAAATAAATAAATCTACCTCATGGTGTTATTTCAAGGATTAAGAGAGATAAAACAGGTCAAGTACTGAACGCACAGGAGGCAATCTTAATTTCCCTTTTTCTGACTCCTTCTGAACTCTTCGTTTTGAACAGCTGCACGATTTACTCACTGATGCCCTTATTACTGGGTATTGAGCGAGCTTACAATTGTTTGCTCTCATAAATAATGCTCTGATAAATATCTTTTCCATGTAGTTTTTCTCCCAATATTTTGGAGTTCTTTGGGGAAGAGGAGCCTCGATTTCCAGAAATGGAATTATCAAATCAAAAACTCATTAAGTTACTGTCAAGCTGCTTTCCCTAAGTCCACTGATTTACACCAACACCAAAAATAACAATGATAATTATAATGGTGACTAATATTTAATAGTTTATGATGTGCCAGGCACTATTTTAAGCACCTTCTACCTATTATCTTCTTTGTGATCAAAAGAACCATAGGAAGAAAGTACTGATATGATCCCCACTGTATAGATGAAGAAACGGGGTGCTAATTTTACACATTATGATGGAATCAACTTCATGACTGATATTGTGCCCCATCATGGTTTTAATTCGCACGTCTTCAATCATTTTCAAAACCAGGCATTTTGTTTGTTTGGTACACACACACTTCTTTTGTGAATTCTTTCTTCCTGTCCTTTGCTCATTAACCTTTTGAGGCTTGCCCACTTATCAATTTACAAGAGCCATCCCCAATAATAAAAAATACCTCTTGGTCATATCTGCTATAAAACCTTCCCTAAATACTATTTTCCTTCTGTTTTTGGAAATTTTTAGACATATGCATATTTGATAATTTTATAAAGTCAGAAAGGGAACTCTTCTAGTGTATCTTAACATTTTTCCCGTTACAAATTTTCACACAATTTAATTAGAAATTATTAGAAAATAACTTCCTCTTCAAACGTTTCTCATACATATAAATTCTCTATTCTTCTAGATTAAAAATAAATATGTCTGAATTTCGTTTTGTATCTGTGAGGTGACAGTTAATAGGAGAAACAAGACTCACTACAAAGCCAGCACCTGTAGAGTATGGGGATCCTGTAGGATGTCACGCTGTATTATTTTTGTTGACTGACAGATGATGCAAAATGCAAGAACTGCCTTGGAAACCACAGTGGATAATTATCCACTACTTAAAAAACTGGAATTGGTCTTTCTTGATGACATTATGAAGGTGTATACTCTCCAGAAAGTTAGAAATAGCAAAACACATTATTTAACATGTAATGGCTCCTCTTATTAGAGCTTCAGTCTTCAAAAGGAGGATGAAGAAATGAATGGGGAAAACTAAAGAGCGACTTTGAGCCCTTGTAATAAAATGCAGTAAGCTGGAGTGATAATGAACTCTGAGGACTTTTCAGAGTGCAGAGCTATACAAGAAACAGAAAGAACTCGGGAGTTCAAACAACATAGATGCTTTAAAAACTCTGAATGACATGCACAAATGTAACGTCCATAGTATCAACTATTTGTGAGAGGTCATTTTACGGCGCAAAATGGTCAATTGTAATCTGGAGATACAAAATTGGATCTCGGGTAAGCCAGTGAGGTAGACGAGCCACTGCCTTGTAAGAATCTTAGCTCAGCCATGTTGGGCACCGCTTGTCAATTACCAGCAGTTTCCCTCAGGTGGGTCTGCAAGGGATCTCTTACCTGTTCGACTTATACGTCTGTTGGACTGATTAGGGAAATCAAGTGTAAAATATAGCATTTGAAAATTTGAGCACTCACACAGATTTCAGGATGAATCCTTCATAAATGTCAAGCATCTATTGAACTTGATGAGGATTTTTTTCTGGATCCAACTATTAACACAAAACTCCCAGGAGACTTTAAATGTATTTTTTTTTCTACCTTATTTTTTGAAAATAAATTTATTCCTTATCTAGATGTAATTATTGAGAACGTTCAGTTCAGAAAAACATTTCTTTTTTGCCTTATCAAAATTCTGAGGGTTTCTCATTTTCTTGAATCTTTAACTTCTCTCTCAAAAACTGACAAAAACTAAGTTTGTTAGATTGTTAACATACAGGTGTTTATAGCTAACTCCTTTTCTTAAAAAAGTGATTGCAGAAAGACTTAATCCCTAAATTTTAATCATAGTCTGACAGAAACACCCTGTATCTTTATATTAAATATACTAAATATTATACTTTTATAAGTATACCAAATTATGCTCAATGTTTTTCAAATCAACTAATTATAATTTTTTGAAATTTTTTTAACAAAAACATTTAACAAAATTTATTTTCCTTCTAGCTTCAAATTTCCCAGAAATTGGACACTTTGAACTATGTTCTTTTTTTTTAACTTTAATTTTTTAAAATAATTTTTTATTTTTCAATTGCAGTTGACACACAATATTATATGAAGAATTATATTAAGAACATAAACTGAGAACTCTTATTTCCTATGTGGAGATATTCTGGCATAGAATTTGTATTTGAATTCCAACAGGTAATTAAAGGAAACCTAAATGCTAAAAGTAAAGAAATGCCATATACCAATACTTAAAAGTCTGACATTGAATTAAAAGACTGGTTTAGAAGAAGTGACCTTTTACTGCTGAATTATCAAGAGCTGCACTGGTTACCCAGAAATAACACTAAGATGATTCTTTTAATGAGGGCTGGAAAGAGAGGCTGAAAAGAACTAGAACAGTTCCACGTGGCCACCAGCTTCCCCAGGCCCTCCACTGCTGACTGCCCAGGTGGGTGACAGCAGGGAGAGGACAGCAGGACTCAGGCACAGTATGAAAAAAAAAAAAAATGAAACAAAAATTTAAAAAAAGAAGATGATGATATTAACAAAGGTAGAAGGGAAGGAATTGAAGGAGGTGAGGTTTGAGGAGAAATCAGTGGTTGTACTCTCCCAGAAGAAACCAAATAAAAAAAAAAAATCTCCCCTGAGTCACTGTCCAGCAACTTTTAGGGTTGCTTCTTAAAAGCGGGGAAAATGTCCACTTTAAAACAAATACCCATTTGAATGCCATAACAAGTGCTCAGAAAGAAAAAAAAAAAACACTTTGTTTAACTGAATTCCAAGAATTTAGAATCATTTTCCCTGGAAGAGATGTTCTATGAGTTCCATGTGAAGGGCCTGCTTTTGAGATGCTGATTCAGCACTCAGTGGACCTGAATCTCCGGATCTCAGGCGGTCCCTCCTGTCCCACCTCCCTGCCCTGCATCTCGCCTGGATCAGAGGGCAGCAGCTCCCATCAGTGGAAGAGACTGCTGAACGCTGGGATGCTGATACGCTGGGAAGTCTAGAATGCAGTCTGCCATTATTTAGCCAAAATGCAAGCGTTCCGAAATGCAAGCTAAATAGCCACACGTACCTGTGGTGCCCCCGACAGGCCGAGGCCGGGCCACCGATGGCATGTCCTCAGAGTAGATCCCTCGGGCAGCAAACGGGGCTTCGGCCGATGCCTGTGGCTGCTGGGACTCAGGAGGCACCAGCTCTGAAGACGGTAGCAAACCGGGGCCAAAACCGGGTCTGAAGGCAAAGCATACCAAGCGTCAGGACCACACTGTACCCTGGCTCTGCTTTCTGACTGGGTGCACCCTCAGCCCTATGGAAAAATAAGACCTATTGGTCTAGCGGCTTATTATCCATCTCTCCCGGAACACGAGCCTGGAAGACAGCTGACGCCTGACAAATCTGTCAGATAATGGAAGAAGAAATCCTTTAGTGTGCAGATCAGGAGAAGGCACGGTCAGGTCCGAGGGCCTTTTCATTGCCAGCACCTGACTAAAGTGGTGGCTCTCAACTGTGGCTCCACATTAGCATCACCACGGAGCTTTCAAAAGCCCCAGTGCCCACGCTGCACCCCAGACCAATGAAAACAGACCCTCTGCAGGTGGAACCCAGACATTAGCAGTTTTTAAGGCTCCACTGATGATCCTCGGGTTCATTAAGGCTGAAAACCAGTGCACTAAAGTGGTGGTTCTTTAACCTTTTGGTCTCAGGATCCCTTTTTACTCATAAAAATTATTGCTAATTCTCAACAGCTTTTATTTTATGTGTATGCTACCTGTAGATATGTATCACATTTAAAATTAAAACAGAAAATTTTAAATTACTTATTTTTAACATTCGTTTAAAATAACATTAAACGTATCACGTGTCAGTATTTTTCATTAAATTAACTATTTTGTCAAAAAAAATTAGGGAAAAGTTTTATATCTTTTTCACATTTCCTCAGTAGAAGACATCTGAATTCTCATATATTCTGTATTCAATCAGTTGCCATAAATATGTAGTTGGAAAAGAGAGAAATATTTTAATAGCCTTTTCAGATAATATTAAAATATTTCAGATATTCTTCCATACCACAGCAAAACTCAACAAAGTTTCATTAAGTGCTAGTGGCAACACGGAATCTGAAACAATACCAATGAATTTTTAGTACTCTGCTACATTAAGACTCACTGGCATATCTTATTCTTTGAATGGACTCACTGTGATTTTATGACACTGGTCATTTGGAAAATATTAGTTCATTGTACTTTATAGATTTTCTAGACATTAATACATTTCAGTTTACAGTATTAAAAAAAGACATTCATTAATATCACCATCAAGTTCAACAGAAATGTCTTTAAGCTGTCAAGTTCACGGTGTCAGACAAGTTTCTAAAATTCTAAATCCACTTGAAAGGTCAATTTTATCAGAGGTGACAGATATTATCAGTTGTGTTTCTTGAAGTGACAGGCCCACTTCATTCATTTTCAAGACCATGTCTGCCTATCACCCAAGGCTCAATAATGATGTCTGCCAGTTGCTTGTTCAAGTTAAAAACTTGGGAGCAGTTAGTTCAGTTCTCAACCCAAACAACTGAACGCATGCTTTTCCTTGAAATTTCCGTACTCGACAAAGTGCTTTATATGTATTTCTTCTTTTGTCACACAGACTATTAAAGACTCAAGAGTTTAGGTTTTAATGAAATTAATAGTTCTTACATCATCAAGGACACACTAACATAAAACGAGCATTTTTAAAACAAATCAGATGTTATAGAGGTGAAGAACATGGCTACTCGAATGATTTGCTGCCACTGCCTTCATTCACATGCTGAGGCACCAGCAGTTTCAATCATCATTGCTTTTGCACCTCAGTGCAAATGTCAACACCACAAAAAATGTCAAATGACATCTTATTATTACGAAAATAAGTTTTGACCTCCAAGACCCCCAAAAGGGTCTCAAACACCGTCCAGGGGGCTCAGAATCCCACTTGAGAACCACTCTTCTAAAGAAATTTTAGAGTTAATAAAAGATGATAGTCTAATTACGATTCTTTGCAAATGACAGTCTACCAGTAATGAATAGATCAAACCAATCTGATGACAGTGTAGACTGACTTGCCCTTATTCTACGGTGTTCTTTCTGAAATGTATCTCAGAAATCGAAACCCAGGCTGTCTATATTGTTCTCTTTAAATAACTGCTGCTGTTTTAGACTGACCTCCGGAAGGGGAGTCTGACGTCTCTGACCTTACAGATCTAAGAGCTTAAAGTAAGGCAAATCCATACACCGGCGCTCACCTAACTGCATCCTAACGTCTGGGCCATCCACCCACGAACCAGCTCTGGCCCTTCACTTAATTATTTCTACTTCATCTCGTCAGGGAGCCCCCTCCCGCCTACATTTACAGCTTTTTTTTTTTATCCTAAATTGTGTACTCAAGTAGTTCAGTGTGATCCAAATACTCTAGAATCCTTTCACTTGGGTGACCATAAACTTTATCCTCCAAACCAGGGCACTTCTGAGAGTGGAAGTTATTAATAATTATGCTGGACAACAGGTGTAAACTGGAACTGAACTGGGCCAACCGGATCATACGGCCCTCCTGTCCTTTTCTTCCCTGGATCACCTGAGCTCCACTTGCTTGCTTTGCTTCACTGCTTTGGGGTCACAAAGCAGCACCTGAGTAGGGGTGTAAGGCTTGGAATAGAATAAACCCCTCTGAAAATGAGGGAGAATAAAGAAAAGTGATAAAAATTATGACAAAACAGGTTAACATTCCTACTTCTGCGTGACTCCTGGTCACTGAAGGATAGTTTAGTATAATTTCTGAGATTAATTCTGCTTTTTTGCAATTCCTTCTTTGTAATAAATCAATAGTTCACTCATGTGTGGGTCTGTTTATGACTCTGTTCTGTCTCATTGGTCTAGTTGTCCAATTTTACAGCAATACCACACTGTCTTAATTATTTGACAGTAATTTATAACAATTAGAATAGTCCTAATACCTTATTCTTCTTTCTTAGCATATCTTGGCTATTCTTGGTCCTTTGCATTTCCACATATGTTTTTAAATGAGCTTGTCCGTTTCCACATATTAAGAAAACCCAACAAATTACTTGGGATTTTTAATGGAATTACAATGACTCTGTTGATCGCATGGGGAGAACTGACATTTTTAAAATATTGAGCTGTCCAAATCATGAACATCTTTCTTTAGAAGGTTTAAATAAAACAGGTTTTTGTAAACTGATCTTGTATCCCGCTACCTGGTAACTTAGCTATCTTTGCTATTTTGCCATCTTGCTAAATTCCCTTAATTCTAACAATGAACATGTTAACATTTTAGGATTTTTTACTACCAAATTATATCATCTGTGCATAATAACAGTATTCTTTCTTTCTCTGAATTCCTTAATCTTTCCTTTTCGTGCCTTATGGCACTGACTAGGATGCCCAAAACACTGTTAGTGGAATACAAGCAGGCATTTTTGTCTTGCTCCTGTTCTCGGGGTGGGAGAAACTTCTACCATTTCACCTTTTGGCAATACCTGCCTAGATAACTTTTATCAGATTAGAAAAGTGTGTGCCTATTCTTTGCCAAGGTTTTTATCATGAATGGATGTTGATTTTATCAAATGCTGCATCTATTAAAATGAAGATTTTCCTCCTTTATTCTCAAAGTAGTAAATTACATTGATTGATTTTAATATTACATCACCCTTGCATTCCTGGAATAAATCCACTTTGGTTTGATGTGGTTTCCTTTTGTATATCTTGCTGGATATACCTACTAATTTTTTTTTTTTTTTTTTGCATCTATGTTTATGAGTGAAACTGGCCCTTAATGTTCCCTTTCTTGCAATGTCCTTGTCCTTCTTGCCTTGTCCTTGGTGTCAAAGTTATGCTGGTTTCATAAAATGAGTTGGGAGCGTTCTTTTTCTATTCTTTAGAAGAGTTTGTGTTATATCGGCACCTTTTCTTCCTTCAGTGTTTGGTAATGTTCCCTGTGGAAGCCATCTGGGCCTAGAATTTTCTTTGTGGGAAGAATTTTAATTAAGATTTCGGTTTAAGAGTTGTATGATTATTTGGAATTTCTCTTCCTAGGAATTTTTCCATTTCAAATTTATTAACAAAAAATTTGTTCAAAAACTCTTTTTAATGTCTGAATATCTTTTTTCAAATCTTTCTTTTAAAAATCTATTTAACTTCTGTAAGATCTAGATTAATTTGTCCTCGTATAATGTTACAGATTATCTGATTGAGTTCTCCAGGGGTCAGTCAATTTCATCAGCTTTTTCAAAGAACTCCGAGCTTTGTTGTGCCTCCCTATTATGGTTTTGATTTTATTTCATTAATTTCTATCCTTATTTTTATTATTTCTTTCCTTCTACTTCTTTTAGGATTAAATTTTAACATCTCGAGATGGTTAGATCACTAATTTTCAGCCACTTTTCCTTTTAAATACATGCATTTAGGGGACCAAATTCCTCTTAATATGGCTTTAGATGTATCCCACGACTTTTGCTAAGTTGCGTTTTCAATGATTATTCATTTCAGAATATGTTTTAATTTCTGCTGTGATTTCTTCGGTGTACCACAGTTACTAGGAAGGGTATTAATTAACATGCAAACATACATGGATTTTCGAGTTGTTGATTTCTAACTTAATTTCACTATGATTAGCAAACATACCCTGAGTGATTTAGACTTTGAAATTTGTTAAGATTTATTATGGCCGAGTATACGGTAAAATTTCTTAAATCTTATATTTTTGAAGTATGTGTATTTTGCAGTTATTGAGTTCACTGTTCTATATATATATATATATTTCAAGTAGGTCAAGTTGATGGATCATGTTCAAATTTTCTATATCCTTTTCATATCTACGTACTTTTTTTCTGTCTCTTGTAAGCCAAAGTAGTTTTTTATATCCAATTTGACAACCCTTTGGTCTTTTAATTAGAATGTTTAGCCATTTATATTTAATGTAATCACTTACATATCTAAATTTAGATTTCTACCATCTTATATTTGCTTTCTACATGTACTGCCAATTTTATGTTCCTTTCTCTCCCACATTTCTTGCCTTCTTCTGGATTATTTTTAAATTATTTTATTTCTCCCTATTACCTTGATATTTAATTTTTTCGCATTCTTAAGGAAGTCATCCTAAAATTTACACCAGACTTTTTGACTTATTACATTCTAACACAAATTACTACTTTCACATCCTCCCAGACACTGGAGCTTAACTCTGCATTAAGCATAATTATTTCAAAACCTGTGTTCAATAACTCTAATATCTGGAACCCCTCTAATTCCATTTCTATTGTGTTTCTCTTTATCTTTTAAATCATATTTTCTTTTCCTCTCATATACCTGGTAGTGTGTTTGGCATGTACCTGAAAACCTATAATGATAATGGGACTTAGTATGATATGATTTTCCTCTAAAGGAGAATTACATTTGCTTCTGCTAGGCAGCTGGAGGGACTAACAGTGTTGGATCACCTCATGCCATCAGGGGTTGAAAGAATTCAAAGCTGAGTTGTAGTTCCTGTAGGAACCCATTTAGTTATCATTCACCCTTATTGCTAGGGTATAACCCCTAAGGGTCTGAACCGAAAACCTTTGGGTGTTTACAAGCGCCTCCTATCCTTGTCCTCCCAGCCCCATGAGTCTATCAAAAGTTTTGCTCAGCTTCTCAGCCACTTCCTCTGGAATCAGCAGGTGCCCCTAGGAGAGAGGGGTCCAAAAGGCAGGGCTCACCTCTCTGGGCTTCTTAGATCTCAGCACCATACTACTTCATTGCCCTGTTAGCTTTCTGAGTTTTATATTTGTAATTCAAAATCTTATCTAACTTTTCCAGTTGTCCTCAGGAAATTATCTAGTTTGTCATTACTGGAAGCAGAACTTAAATTCCAACTTTTTTTTCTCTTTTTCTGGTTAAATCAAGGGAACACACAGAGTTTTGCATCTGCTTATACCAGCTAATAGAAATGAGTTCACAAAATTAAAAAAAAGACAAACAGCCTAGATGAGGAAGTCCTAATACATTTTCTCCTGCAAACTTTACCTTGGCAATGCGCCTGATGGGGGAGTCATTCCATAGTCGTCATATCTCTGGAAGAAATTCAAAAGAAGATAAAGATTAACAGTCAATACTTATGAGAAAGTGACAACAGCAAACTTATAAATTTAGGTTTATGGGATCAACTTTCAAGAGAATTATTTTCTCATAAAAAGTCAACATGCTTTTGGGGCATTCTGCCATCGAGCAATGCCAGAAGCTTCAGTTCGGAAAACAAGGCCATCAGACTTTAAACACAACTAATTTCAAGATCTTTGTTTCTTTTGTAAAAACGTGAATAATAGGATTTCTCTTCCCTACAGGGGCTTTCGCTATAAACTTATATCTTCTGCTAAAAAGGCAGGCCAAAGGACTCTAAGGGACTCTACCAACATCGGCCACCAGAGTCACCAGGTCTAATGGATGCCCAGCAGCAAGTCAGATTCACTCAAGACACGAAATGATGCAAATGCTGTACCACGTTATAAAAAAGATAAAGATATAAAGGACCAGAAATGAGAGAGACAACGATAAAGTGAGCACCTTCAGCTTCTGGAAGATTTCCAACTTCCGGCAGGCCCCACCATATCGTTCCATAGGTGCCCCCGTATCCATCCATCAACTCTTCTTACCTGAGCTAATCTGAGCTAACCAAGTTCTCTCTGACTAAAACCATGTGGCATTGGACTTAAAGAAACGTGTATTTGCGTTGCGTTCCTCTTGACATCCATGTACCCAACCCTAACGAACACGCGACTCCTATTTCCACATTTCTTTTCAACAACTGTGAATCATTATTTTGGAATCAGATATTTCAGCAGAACACTACCTCCGGAGAGAGTCTATCCAACTCCAGTTTGAACCAACTGGCTGTTCACAGGCAGAATCAGAAGCTCTGAGTTAAGGTATCAAGTCAGCCTTGCTTCCGGATTTGCTCTAATATTAGATCTTTATTTTTTTTTTAAAGCTGCCTTTGTGGAATTACTATTTTTGTAAGCACTGTATGAGCACTAACTCAGGCCT